>JAVQJD010032639.1:0-30510 GCA_036023655.1 Nannoperca australis | reverse complement strand
ACACACACACACACACACACACACACACACACACACACACAACCCCCCCAGCGCCCCATGTCGGCTGGCTACAACACACGTCACAGCTCCAGTCAGCTCCTACCTGCCTCTCATAAAGTAGAAGAGCACTTATAGCCCAAATATTTTCTCTGCAGTGTATTTTCTCCCGTTTCTTCGTTCCCTCCAACAGCAGCAGGAAGAAGAGGAAAAACTCCAGTTTGGGAGGAGTGTGTCGTCAACGTGGACGAGTAGTAAAGTGTGCTGGGTGGGTGGGCCCCCTGTGGAAGGTCATGGAAAAGACAACATTACACAGTCCCTGAAAAAATGAAGATCCTGACAAGTTGTTTGATCCAGTATTGTATATACAACTCTTACGTTTCCTAAAACCAGTTAAAAACAACATTTGAAATTCAAATTAACTTGTCTCCAGATTTTTTTTTAAGTTTTAAAGTTTTTTCTTACTACCTATTGATGGAAGAATGTTCCTTGTACTGCCAAGCTGACGCTTATTCACCCATGAAAGTAAGCTGTTTTGAGTTCTTTTTTAAGATCACAAAATTATTAATTCATGATTAGAAGGAAGCAGTTTCTGTAGTTACTCCATGATCTCAACGTAACAAGCTGTCACACCACTTTCTCATTTTTGTTAAATAAATATTCAGTAAGTTTTTCATAATGCTGGACCTTTTTCTGGTGCTCATTATCAAAGTGATTATGTCATAATAATGGTAAAACAAAGCTTGTTATGTCTGTGTCATAATGTAATCACTATAGAATTTTGCCAAAGTAATTACTTTGTGGTCACAAGAAAACAACCTGTGAGACGTAATTACCAGCATACCTTCCCCAACCATGTCAATGCAAAGTCTGTGCATGTAGTCAGCACTGCACACATCAGAAACATATGAGTTGCAGCCTTGCTAATCGTAAGAGCCACAATATCAACAACAGCAGTTCCCACAGCTATAGCCATGTTCATAGTCTAATCACACTGCCACAGTCATAATTATTAACCTCAGTTTATTTTCTTAACGTCAGCTGCAAAGATACAGACTTGAGCAAAAGTTACCTACCATGACATATTTACAGTACAACTCTCAACCTGCAGTGGCAAACAGACTAACCTATGTTACGTCACGTTAACTAACAGAATGAATACTACAACATTACTATAACCAATACATTTACCATGAGGTTGCTATAGACAGCTGAACTATGTGTCAACTGCAATGCATCCAGCTAAGTTTTGTTTCAGCGCCCAACTTTGTGGGGTGACTGAGGGGGCAGGTTTATTTTCATGTGACTTTAAGAGCATGTATGAATTCACTTGCTACTGTTAGTGGAAAAGAAAAAGGCACATTTTGTAAAAAATTAAAAGAGTGAAATTCATGGGGAAAAAAACAAAGAAAGAGAAAACAAGTGCATGTAAAGAAAATGAGAGGAAGGCCAGCAGTGGGCTTGCTTCAGGTAGACTGGCTCAGGCAGAGCAGAGACAGGAAGAAATTCCCAGCGGGAGGGCCAGCTCATTATGATATCCTGTTACACCCTGGAGCAGCCTACCAGCTACAGTTCAGTAGACGGTTTTAGACTCCCTCCCTCTCTCTCTTCCTGCCAGTCTCTGTTCTACACAGGACAGTTGCAGAAACACAAACATTCATGTAAATTAGAATGAGAAATATGTCTCCTTCAGAGGTCACTCTTTGCTCATTTAAACATGTTAGCCTTTTTTCAGGACAGTTTTCACTTTTTTTGTAATTTTCCACCTATTGCAAACTGATCTTCTCCTCTTTAAGGCTCCCCCTCCCCTTTCCTTACTAGTGTTCCTTCTCAGTTTTTATTGCACACAATGATTATACATCACTGAGGCTGCCTTACCTTTTCATTTCCATGGAACCAACTCCCAATTACACTCATCAAAGATGGGGAGAGGAGGAGGGAGGGTGCAGGTTTGGTTACAGTTTCAAACGGCACTAGACTTCCTGTTGCTGAGAAAGAGAGCCTTAGCAAAGCTGAAGGGATGTTTTCTTTTTTTCCCTCCTTACAAATGATAAAAGCCAATGTTTTCCAGACATGACACGCATCTTCAAAATGACTGTTCAAAGAATGCAGTAAAAGTCTAAAACAGATGCATTTCAGTATGCTAACTGCTGGGTTGTTTTGACAGAAACACATCAAGGTCTTTTAAAAACAGGCATTACAACATCGCGGCACAGACAACATCTCCTTTAAGATCTAAAACAAAGATCAACATTTGATTTCAGAGAAAAACCTGATCATGTTCTCAGCTTTATCCTGATATAAAGCAGATCCAAAGACAATACTGATACACCAATATCTTTTAATTATGAGGTTTTACATTTGTGACTCACCAGCACTGTAGCATCACTCCTTTCTTTACCCTTTATTCATAATTCCATTGGCAGCTACTTCTGTCCCATCAGAAACAGTTGCAATTTTACATTTGCCATTAGCAGAGGTGCTGAGAGGCCCAAAAATGTAATGAGTTTTTGACGAAGCCGCAACTTTATGAGTTTTCAGGAGAACACGTACCACACAGCGAGATGCTGGTGGATGCAGAGATGGTAGTTGGAAGAGTTCAGAGTTTTTTCATGTGTTTGTGTGTAGCTCTGTGCATTTAGTGAATTCCTATAAATTCCATGCCCTGATTTGTTACCACAGACGCCAAACCAAAGTGTAATTGCATGCAAGTTTATGAGATTCATTCAACATAGTGGGTGATTTGGCAAAATAAATGTGTGTGTCAAGGGGTGGGTATGGTATAGAGCACACACTCACTCTCTCTCTCTCACACCCACACCCACACCCACAGACATATAGACATTAAATGAAAGGCTTACATTGTCTACAGTTCACCTTGGTAATTCAGTAAAGGTTATGTGGGAGGCGTCAGAGCAGAGCAAGATAATGTCTGCGTTTTCCCTCATTTACGACTAAATTATGTGTAATAGTTCAGGACTTTGAATTGAATCAAGACATTATTTGGGTTACAGTAAATGTCATCCAACAGTCAGGAGGTAGAGAGCAGGAGAAGGAGTCCACCAGCTAACCAGCAATATATGGATTTAGTTTGTGAAAGCATAAGATCTGTTCATGTAAATAAATTAAGGATAGTTGTATGAACTCAGAGGACGGACAGTCCTGGAAGTGATCTACTGCTGAGTTCTGACAGCATTATGCTGTGACATCATGTGAATCAGGGTGGGGTCAGCAATCCCATCTGAAGGAGTCATGCAGTATTTCTTTCAGTATTTAAGGAGGTGCCATGTCCTAAGCCTGTTTGTGTTATTATGGGCAGGAGTTGAGCGTTTGGATCTAGTGAAGATACATCAAGCAGCTTGCACCTACAAAAACGAAAGTCAGTTTGCCTCTGGTAGTATGTAACCATACAGATCTTTTTGGTTTAATTTGTCCAAGTCTGTCTGTGAGATTTGTACCTCCAAGCCAATACACTAGAGGTTAATGGAATTTAGTTTGTGGTCCTTAAAGCTGTTGAGAAAAAGAACCTTGAAAATCAGGCAAAGTAGTCTGACAATAGATTAAAAAAAAAACGCTGCATTGTTGGAGATGCAGTATTCACACAGGAGGAAAAATCAATGTTGTTTGAATTTACTTTCTCATGATGTATGAGAGACTCAATTCTCACACGAGGAAACATTAACACAGTGTCACCACATTGTTAGGTTGTTCCTGGACTATACGGGTATACTATACTGAGATATAACATGCTGGTGTACTATAGAGGCCGTTGGATTTTGATCTCTTTTGACAGAGCCAGGCCACATGCTAATCTAACCATCTGTTCGCTATAGCTTCATATTTACTCTCCACGAGAAAACAAACAAGCAAATTCCCTCAAATGTTGAACTATTTCCTTAAGAAGAACTGGTGTAGCTGATCCTGGGTCTATCATAGACGAACTAACTTTAAATGGCCTTTACTTATAAAGCACTTTTCAACACTAGCGGTTCTCAAAGCGCTTTTATAGATTGGTCTCATTTACCCATTCACATACACATTAACACACAGGTGGAGACAGAACTGCCCTCCACCGGGAGTCTTTTTGAGTGCATCGGGAGGCCAACACCTTGCATGACCTTCCTGGTTCAACGTCTTTAGCAGGTTGGATGTTTGGGGGCCGATCTTCACCTTGCTCATCGAATATCTGGAAACATTACAAGGTGCTCTGCTATAAAATGAGCTTGTAAAAGGCCCAATCAAACATCTTGTAGTTTCTGATGCCTCTGTTGGACACATTTCTCTTCCTGGTGTTGTTTTCTGTGGTACACTGCCAGAGGCACTTGTTGTTATGATAATGTGTACCTCGCTCTGGCCTGGGAATGGTTTACCATCGTAATTAGTGTTTGTAAGCAGCACTGAAGGAATAAGAAGAACCACCTGGTGACAAGCCTGCATTCACACACTCGTGCTCAGACACACACACCTGCGATGCCGAAGGAAGAACAACTGGTTTTCAGTGCTGAGTTCAAAGTTTCAGTTGCATTTTTTCCTCTCTTCACAAACTCACAGGCGTGAGAACATGAACATGGGCTACCACTACCTTTTTAGGAACGTTTCTTCTGGATCGTAGATCAGGGATGAGAAATAAGTACTTTTTCTGCACACCTCAATGTTGCATAATATAAAACATGAAGGTATTTGTACAATGATCATTTCTGCTTTCTTCCAGCAGCACCCAATCTGTTGTTTAACCCCCAAAACTGGTTTCAACCAGCTCAACGGGACTTTCTGATTATTCAACGAAGAAATGCACATTGCACATCTATGAATATCTTAGACATACTTACACTATTAGGAGGGTTGAAGTCAAACTGAAATTTCCTTCCTCCACTTAAAAAACACCTGTCAAGTTTCCAGCTTTACCACATTTTGACGTGACATTTTAAAAATCATTACATTCCAACTGTGGACAAACTTCTATCCTCCGGTCCTGCTCACAGACCTTTTGAGTGTCTAGGACAGCTTTTGCAGGTCCCATCGCCCTGTCATTTGAGCTGTTCAAACCTTGAGAAACCTCTCATCTTCCCTTGGTTTCTCCATTCATTTTATCCGTAGGGCTCTGTTCTAGCGCCAACTCATAATGACTGTGCCGCTAAACATAGGTCCCTGATGTTTACGTAGACAGAGACAGAGGTGAACATTTGCATATACAGTACCAGTCAAAAGTATGGACACATTCCAAACTTCTGACTGGTACTGTATGGTGCAGAGTGAATGGTAAAAGGAGGTAAAGTCTGACAGTAGCCTGCAGGCTCTTTGTGATGTCCTGGATCATTACATTTTTGAGGCCTTGTTTAGCGTTTAAAAAGTGTCATTACTTGACATTATAAATCATTATGGGATTTGGGACCTCTTATGGGCCAAGATCCACAAAAAGGGCTCTGTTCATCTTATGCTGTAATGCACAGATAGAGTTGGCACTGTCCACTGTCTGATTCCTACAGACTTCAGTTTTTGATATTAGCCAAGCTACAATCCCAGCTGGGCGTGTATTGTGTCTAAACATTAATAGTAGTTTAGAGAACGTCATACTGTACATGCCAAGTTTTCAGCCCATAGGAAGCTTTAGCATGTAGTGGGCAGTGACGTGTGTGCTCATAAGCTCACTGTTTCCATTCCAGCAGAGCAGGATGATGTCAAAGCCTGAGGTGCCCAACATGAACATTATATGGTATAAATCTATTATGCTCTAAAACAGTTATTGGCTCAAACACTTAAACATACAGTCACATTAACACAAAGTCAGGATCCTGATGGCTGAACTAAACCAACAGCTATGTGACCAACAGCTTTTATGACATTCATAATGAGTTGTTAAAGGTCGTTTTGAAAGAGTGTAGAGAAAGAATGGATAATTTCCCCCCCTTAACGGAACAGCCTGTAAACACAACAGCATTAATTTGGAGTCATGTTCTTGACCACCAAGAATGTAAGTCCAATATTCACTCTTCTATTAGCTCTGTTTTGATTTCTTGAGGGAAGTATCTGGCTCTTTAGCCCCGCTATGTTCGCCAGCTAGCTGTTCATTTAGTGCTAGTCAGGTAGTTTACAGGGGATTTATCAGTTTTTTGATCCAAAACATCTGCCTGCTACTGGAAACAAGTTGGATGAGAGCCACTAGACTAAACCAAAGTGCAGCTTTAATTTAAAGGGGCAATACCACCATTTAAAAACACTCCATTACAATTAATAGTAATTATAGTCAATGAGGTTTGGAGAAGGCATCTTTGTTTCAGTATATCAAATGTGTATTTACGTACAGTATTTAGTTACTTTCCGCCATTGCAAACCAATGATGTTGGGTGATAACCTGGCAATGTTGTTAATGTTTTATTTTCTCGTTTTAGTTCTAGTAAAAAGATTACATGTTTCAGTTTCTTAAACATTTTCAAAACAGGCGAAAAAGGGCTGTTTTCCTAATTTGTGAAAAGCCATCGTACAAGGTTTTGATTGGATAACAGCAGTTTATTACGATGACCATTTGCAAGATGAAAGAAACCTTTAAAGACCCAAGTTGCAGGAAATAAATTAGTGTCTTCAGGATTTAAATAAGTGTTTTAGTTAAATTTTAGTGCAGCTGCTCTGCTCATAATGCCCTGTGTGTGTGTGTGTCATTGATGGTTCATCAGTATGCATGACATGTGTTCAGGCTTAACAAGCAGCTCTTTGACTGTTTACCCTCAGCGTTTTGTTTGTCCTGCCGGCTCCTTGCTTTTATTCTGTTTGTAGAAGAAGAGGAGAGAATAAAAAAAAGAAGAAGAAGAAGAAGAAAGGGATGGTACTGGGAAGTGACTGAGATGGGTGGGCAACAAATGCCCATGTCAGCAGAGGAGTAGAGACAGAACACGGCAAATATTTACAGCGCTGTCCGGTGGACTCCAAAGGAGGCCTGCTTAATGAAGATAGCATCTCCCACCAGCAGAGAGTGGTTTGTGGACAAACACTCGGCTACTGAATTACTCGGGGGTTGTGTGTGTGTGCTTAGGCAGTGAGCGTAGGTGTGTATTTGTGAGCGTTAATAAAGCATCTTGCACATTCCTTCATTTTGAATCCATGGGTGGTGTTTTCGGGGTGGGGCTTCAATACACAAAGTGCACACACAGGCACACAAACACAGAACAAACACACTTTCATTCTTTCCTTCTTCATTTCTTCTAGGGAGGTTTTGCTCAGCTGTTCAAGGGAGTAGCATGAAGATAAATGAAGGAACACTCACTTGACCACACACACACACACGGACACACACACACACACACACACACTACCGCACAACTCAAGATAACCCTCATATCTGCGTGTGTGTGCTGCAGAGAAGGAGGAAGGTGTTACAGTAAAGCTACCAATACTTTGCCTCACATTTTTGAAAAACAACTCTGAAGTTTCCTGAAAATGAACCATCAGGCTGGGAGGTTTCCATCCAACAAACACAATACCATTCTCTTTATGTCACTGAGTGCCCTGTGTCAGCCAGCATACACAGCCGGCACTGTATCCAGCGCTCATTTCCCTAAATTTAATCAAAATCATACTCACACAAAGCTCTACAAACAGGCATCACAACTCGCTAAACATATAGTATGTATGGTCTCTCAGATGGCTAATTGGAACTGGCATCAAATGAGCGAGCGTGAGCCAACGCTTTGGAAAATAGGAATAAAGAGATTGGAAGAGGCACAAAATTACCCCGGGGCGCATTCAAACATCAGAGGACAGTTTTCTCTTTCTGCTGCCCTGTTTGTTTTGTAACAGTTATACGTTTAGCTGTGGCTGCTCTTGTTCCAGTCAGAGCAGGCGACTCTGAGCAACAGCGCTACACAAGGCAGGATTCAGCAAGTGTTACTCTAATGGTAGCATGAACCTGTACACAGTGACAGGTAAAACTAAAGAACTGAAACTGAAGACCTTTGTTGTCCTGTAAGTGAAAATTCTGAATCAACAAAACAATTAAAAGTTGATTATAAAAAGTGCTGGGCCGTGTGGAGAACAAATGTGAATGTGAATTGTCAACTAGGACATTTGCTGCTAAGAATTGTGATCATCATGAGGCAAACAACCATGATATAAAGGGGGCTCATTCTTTTCTTTTTTCATTTTAAGCTACTCTAATTAATGTCTTTATGTGAACAATGGTTCAAATGACTATGTGTAATAAATTGGGTCACAGGAAGTTAGTTAGTTAGAGAATTATCACCCAACTCTGCAGCTCTTTCGAGCTTTTCAGCACTCTTCAGGTCATTGTTTTATTTACAGCTGCAACTTTACAGCTTTGTTTGACTCTCACCGGTCTCATCAGCTTTGTTTTCAGCTGCAGCAACTAAAAAGCCAGATCATTTTCTCAGGAGTTCGTGCAGAGACCAAAAACAGAGCTAAAAAGAGCAAAACAGAACCTCGACTCCAAATGCACGCTAATGTTGTTCTGTATCTCCCAGATGTGTAAATAAGCAAGTGTTTGCTAACACGTAAATCATATGAACTTTAAGGTCACAATCAATGCAGCTGGTCATTTTTTTTTGATATTTCAAATGGCATTTATAGCCCCCACTCTCACGGTTTGTTTTCTTTTGTGTCTATCCTTTTTTCTTTGAATGATGCATGCATAATTACATCTTCTTTGCATTCCCTTCCCATTCTTCTTTTGACTTTATATTACTGGAAGCATTTTCTGACCTTATTTACTGTAAACTGCGGTGATATTCAGGAGACTACAGGAGCTACTTCTGAGTTTTTTTAAATGGTCTGCTCCACTTAAAAACATAGATAACATAGATAACAGATACTTTTCAGTTAAAAATGATTAATACCTAAAACACTGAAAGCCTACTGTAAAAATTGGTTCAAGTCAATATAGGTGATTTCTACCTTTAGAAAACCCCCTCGATAATAGTTTTTTAGGTGTCATTTTATAATATGCTTTTTTATATAGACTGAATATAAATGGAGGGATCTTCCTGCAACCTTATTATTGGCCATTGTTTCTGGAAATAACACTGTATTCACAGAGTTAAAGGAATAGTTTAATAATTTGGGTAAATTCTTGACGTTGAACCACGCCCAGGCTACTTCCCCCAGATGTATGGATGGGCTTCACAGCTGCATGGGGCTGGTTGTTTGGGATGGGGCAGCAGGTTGCGTGCCATGCTTGTGATGATGCATTAACTTACAGCAGAAACCACGCTGCTTGCGTGACGCTGCCACACCTTTTGCACGTATTGGCAGCAGCTGCACGTAGTGCTGTCTGATTCAGATGCAGCACCTGCAGAAGAAAAGAAAACTGGACGTTGTGGCAGTGGAAAGTGTTTGAAGTGATGAGATGTGACAGGAGGAACGGACCTAATCAAGCACTTGGTAACGACCCAGCTCTTCCTCTTGTTGTGGTTTCTGTTGTTGCTTGGATCGTGTAAAGCCTTAAGGACTTGTGGAGGCTCTGTCATTGGCTCAGCCTGGGAGTGTTTTTCTCACTCTTATCAGGAACTCTTCCTCTCGTCTACCACTTGACATAGGATGCCCACCACACTATGTTTAGAAAGGGGTCTTAGAATGAGGCGACTGACTCATCAGACCACAGACTGATTTACTCAAACAGCACACACACACACATACAATGTCCAAGTGTGCAATCTGCAGCCCTCAGGTACTCTAAACACACACGCCATGTTGCGTGCTCTCCCTGTGTTTAGTCTTAAAATGTCCAGGAAACGCCCCTCCTTTGAAGCTCCTAAGAAGCCCGAGCATGCCTTCCAGCGTCTCCCCTGTTCTGGGTTTAGAGCTGCTGTGGCCTATATGGATCCAGTTAGAGCCTCACTATAGGAGCGTTCATATTTTGTCTTTATGGGCATGTAAAACATTCTGTTTATATTATAATGCACCACAGAACGGTCTATTAGCCATAATAGGCTCCTTGGCAAACCTCCAAATAATGAATAAAATAAACAATGTGTGTATTCTTTCCCGTCACAGCCAGCCCTGCTAAATGTAGTAACAGAGAAACACTGCGACACGGGCGATAAAACCGGTTTAAGAATAATTCAGTGAATTGAATTAGCTGTGTAGCCCCGAGCAGTGCAGAGAGAACACATAAAACATGAGATTTGTCAAATGCATTTACTTAGCTGCTGGGGCTGCTCGGGTCCCTTCAACCACTTCTCTCTTGACTTTTAGAAGAATACAAAAGTGGCATTCTCTCTTTAACAAGACATTTTAAACATGTTACAGTGCTTTTTATTGGTGTGTTCCGTGATTCTGAGGAAGAGAGATTTATTCTGCTTTTACAACTACAGGAATGCTCTTTTGTGGGCTATTACTTGTCCTAGACATCTAAGTGACACATACATTTGTGCGCTGGTCAAAGAAATAACTTTAAGCAGATTGTAACACAGTGTGGCCTCTGGCATATGAGTTTTGGCTCTTTGATTTTGACTCAATTGGCTTTTTGTTGATGATAACATTTAGAATAATTATCCATGCTTTCAAATTGTGACAATAAATTATAGAAGAATAAAGCAAACTTAATTTTATTTCAAACATTATATGAAGCCTTAAGCTTGCCAGTCAATTAGCCATTTTTCACTGCAGGAACTATTTTAGGAACCCATGAAACTTTCTGGCAACTTAAGATCTTTTTTTGGTTGGTTACTGTTGGCATTCTTGCGTTATATTGACAGGTGACAGTGTTGCACTGGTTGTTCACACTCAGGAAACTGTTTCTACTTTGGAGACAGGCACTTTTCAATCTGTTTCAACTTCTTCATTTAAACATGACAGTCACACGTCAGTAATCTTCAAAGAACAGTACTGAGCATGCCTTGTTCAAGGACGGGAACTGCCTCTCAAACAAAGCTGTTTTTGTTCAGTTATCAGCTTATTTACCTAGACTTCATGGTACTTCAGATGCAGCGGAAAAGCCAACAGCAATGCACATAAGTTTCTTTAAGTTCCTGGGGCTATTTGATTGAAAAGAAAACTAAATTTGGAGGTTCATGTGGGAAAAGAATGTTGACATCTGTTGACAGTTGAAAAGATATGTTGAGAATTAATATTATTTAATTGGCAACAATCTGCAAAAGCATTTCCACATTAGGTTTACTATCTGACAATGCATATTAGTTGTTCAGAGACAGTGTTAAATTGGGACAAAGAACTATTAAACTGAATGGTGAAGGTTGCCAAACCCAACTTTATAAACAGTTCTTAGTTGGATACTGATTTGAGCTAGAGGCTGGATACCCGAGCCGAGCCCAACAGGACCCTGCCGGGTTCAAACAAACATTAAGAAATGATGTTCGGGTTCTTGTCGGGTTCGGTTCAGCGCTGGGGTTTGTTATTTACATGAAAACACATTAACACAGCACACAGGCAGTAAATATTCACGCAGCCTAACTAAGGATGGAGCACCTCAAACTACATTTGTCATTGGCATGTCAGAGGCATTCCAGTTTGCTTCAGTTTATAATAATTGCATCGGGCCTGGGCCGAGATTGGAAGTAAAAAACAGAATGCCTGTCGGGTTTGAGCTAGGTTACTCTCTGGGACTCAGGTCGGGTTTGGGCAACACCAATAAGCTGTGTGACTGGGAGTTGGACCCCTAAGATTACACAAGCTCTGTAGTGGACCAAAACAGGTGTTTTGTGATCCCTGGCTCTTTGCAAACGATTGTAAAACACATTTCGGCAAAGCAGATGCTTGCCAACATGCAGGCACGAGGTAAGGGCGCATTCTCAAACACCATGTCACCCAGCTGCTCTATTTTCAAAGCAAACTCACACTTAGGCAAACGTTACACATTATTATCCCATAATTAGAGCTGGTATAAAGAGTAGCTACACCCATTGATTCAGTGTTTTTACCACACCCATCAAACCTTCAGGTGTGTTGTGCTGGGTCTTTATTACGTACTGTATAATTAAGTCTTTGTCTCTATGTGTGGCTCCTCTTTTGAAACTGAAATGAAATGCAGAAAATATCTTGCATTGGGTCTTTTTTCCCATCAGTGTAAAGACCGACAAAAACAACCTCAGTAGAATGCTACTTCTGTGCAACCAAGCACTGATTATGATATGCTGAGGGCATGCAGAGCCACCAGTGTGACCTCTCTGATGGCAGATAAGGCTTCCTGCAGAGAGACAGACAGAGATATAAGAAGAGGACAGGCCCTAGAGGAAGACACACAGAAATAACCTGGAGGAGAGAACCCTTTGCACCATCAGATAAGCAGAAAACACATAAACAAGAGCAGAAATCCCCCTTTCTCTCTTTCTCTCTTCAAAGCATACATGTGAATATACTTATGCAGGCAATCATGTGAGAGCACACACACACACACACATCAGTGCTGGGATAGTTAGGTCAGTGTGTATGAGGCGAGCGGATAGGAGTGATTGAGGATCGTCCCTGGGGGAGCCAGCCGTTCCTCTGGCCTGTCTGGAGATAAGTCCTTGAACATGCCCCCAAGAAATCCCCTGATTTCTCCTCCTCCTCCTGCTGCCTTACACTTGTCTTTTCCTATCTTACACTCTGTTTTTGCCCTCTCCTCTCCTCCCTAAACATCTGCTTTACCTCCTCTCTTCAGTATTACCAGTAGTCCAGTACCTCCAAGTAGAATTTTAAAGGTATTGATGAACCCTCAGCAAAGAGCATGACTATTCCTGGGACAGAGTATGTTGTGGGTGGTTTACGAGAAGAAACTACATTTTGTAGTTTTTCTAACAGTTGCAGTTTTGATTATTAAACAATGGTAAACATGTGAAACCCAAAAAATAGCAACAACCTTATCAATGGACGCAGACCAAAGTCTCCTGGCAACTTATGAACAGGTCAGGACACCTTTGGAGCTAAATTTTAAATATCGGCTGAGATCTGAGTCATTTGCAAAGTTATGAATGTTGTAACTAAAAGTAATAACAAGAATTCATCACTCTGAATATTTTTAGCCAGTTAGGAGATAATTGAAAATACAGGCTCAGTTGCCTAAGAGGCTGAAGGAAGATAATTTCATTAGAGTATAAGTCTTCTTTCATTTTTAACACACACACTGACAATTATATGTCTTGGTAATGTGTAAGAAATGTTACATACTGCATTTAGGTACCTTATTTTCGCTGTTATTTTGTCTATATTGTAGTGTGCATCAAACTTTTCAGCAATTTAAGAATAATTTTACTCCAAGTAAAAGTAAAAACACCAGTGTAAATTCCCACTGTGAAGAATGTAACCCCCAGCTGTTTATTTGACAATATAAAAATGTAATTTCCCTTTACTCTGAATTAAGTGGTCCAGTTTGACAGTGTCTGAGTTGATGCAAACTGACAAATTCCTCCATGTTTTGTCAGTTAACGTGGGGCCTTCAGAACGATGACCCCAGACTCACCTCTGTGCACAACGCTGGGCCCAGGGAACCCACTCAGTCCCAATAATGAGATCATTACCAACAGTTAATTAAAAGCGATGCGTCTTCTAAAGCTTTGCCCCATATCGCAGTGTCCAAACAATTGCATCCCTTGTGGACGCCAGAGGATGAAAGGGTGAGCCAAATGGAGGAGAACGCCCATTGTCCTTCTCCTGAGAAACTGTCTTTCACCTCTTTTTGCCTTTCAATGAATTCTTTGTGTTCACGCCGGGGTCTGGGGAAGTCCTCTCGAGTTAAGAGGGACAGAGCTGTGCCAAACCGAGCCATATCAGTACTAGTGTCAGCAGGCCGGAGGATGAGCAGAGGAACTGTCACAAACTATAAACAGCAAATTTGACTGACCGCTTCTTCTATGAAATCAGTCTAATCTTCATCAAATCATCATAACTTGGTACATAACATAAAACATTATGTTTTGTTTTTTTGATCTAAATACCATTTTCCTGTAAAACTCTGTCACATTCATGGAAGTTGTGCAGATGTGGCATAATTGACAGATATTGACATCATTATTGATCATTAGGTCTTTTGTACAGAAGACAGCTTAATGATGGTTCTGTTCAATTCAAAAGTCCTAGTAAGGCATGACTATAAGTCAGCTCCTAATATTTGCACAACGTTTGAATGGAAATCCAACAACAATGACAGTGAGCCAGCATGCACACATCACCAGGACCCTGAAACTGAAGCATCTAAATGGAATTCAACCATCATTCATTGTATTAGTTGCACCTGTGCTTGTATGTCAAAATGTAGTCTGTGAAAACAGCCTATTGTGCAACACATTTAGTCAACGCTCACATTAAACTGCAAGTGAGGTTATAAGATTCAATGGCTCTTGATATTTTTCACAATTCAATAATTTCTCAACATTTTCTTAGATAATTATGCAGCTTAGTTCTTATTTCTCCTTCAGTTGAACAGAATGAACTCTGTATAATCTCTGCATATCCAGCACTTGATATTACCCTGCAAAATACTTACTTGCTGTGTGATAATGTTTTCTCTCTAGACTCCCTTATAGAAAAAACAACCCACCAATCATTTCCCTTCTCTCTCTATCTGTCTGCATGATAACACTGGTGGACACATGTTCCATAGTCAGCGGCTCTCATTCGTCATCTGCTGTGTGCTTACTGTCTTTTACCAAGAGAACCTTAGAAGAGGAACGAAGCTTCCAGACAAGTATGTCGAGGATATCTCCTGGTCCAGGGCCACTTCCCTTATCACTTAGACCATGTCTGTGTGGCCCTGAGAGGACCCAGAAAGGACACAAGTGTCCTGAGAGAAAGAGAGAGAGGCCTTTAGAAAGATAAGCCTCAGAAACTGGAAGGAAAAACATAAGGTTTCTGTGATGAAACAGTGCTTTATTATTGGACAAATAGTGAAGTGACTCTTGATCAAAGGCTGTCCTGTACTTGTCTGTTTGAAGTGGTCCAGGCTTTGAGACTTTATTTACACAAGCCTTAGATTAGGGGTTGAGGTATGTTACAACTCATATCACACAAACGTAACCCGTAATGTAAACCTGTGTTTTTTCTCATTGAACATAAGGTCAGTGTCAAGATATTGTTGCTGTGGAGGGAGAAGTGATATGATTAAGCGCCAATCTCTGCAGAAACATGTTACATTAACTGTTGCCAAATCAGGCAAATGGTTCAGCTGCTAGAAGTTCATTTACTGTGAGCAGATGCAATAAATATTTCACTGTTGATTTGGCTAGATGTTTTTGTTTTTCACAAATGTTAGGCTTTAATTTGTTTCAAAGTTACTTGTAAGTCTGCACCCAATCACATTCCCTACATGCAATAGGAAGGCATAAATAGACATACAAATATCATACATGGAGCTAGGAAAATAAAACACTGTATAGTGACAATCATTAGACAGGGAGATTCTGAAAGACACATTCTCAGATATTGCAGATTGCATTTGTAGATGAACAAAAAACCAGCATCAATAGATAAACAGAACACTTCATAATAAATACAACAAGGCTTCACAGAATTCCAGTGGACAAACATTACATCAATGTATACATTTGTTACGTAACATCAATCAATAATTAAATTTACCTCCATCCTATCTATCTATCGTCTATCTATGCATACTTTAAAAAAGTAGGTTGCTATAAATAAGTCCTATAAGCCTACAGGTTGTTCATGAACCTAAGAGCATATAGAAAAAGTCAAAACCAGTAGTACATTTATGTGAAACCCTTCACAATACTAAATAAAATATATAAATACAGTAGACATCAAGGCCTCAAAAAAAATCCAAAAGCATCTGTGCACACACACACACACACACACACACACACACACACATGATAATATTTGTACATATTTATGTATCCAAGACTGTCTGGAGCTGGACAACCAATTACAAAACAGAAAGTCTATAAAATGATATGCTAGGTAGGGGAATGTGGAAAGGTGGACCTGCAGCAGGACCCACACTGATTAATGGTTTGGTGACAGACACAAACAACACAACAGGAGTATTTTAGCGCCTGATGAACTTTGTGTTTGTCATTTCACACAACCTGTTCCTGTGGCCTGCCTGAGAGCAATGTGTGGAATGGAGAGGATTCCTCCTACCTGCCTCTAAACGTCTGTGAAAGGCTTTTGTCAGCCCATTCCTGTTGCAGAGCTTTTGTCATTCCTCACATTCTCCTCAGCTACATACACCGGCTTGGGGCTCACCTCGGCGCCTCTTCACCTCAGGCTGCACCGCAGGCATGTAATTAGGCCTAACTTCTCCTGTTCAAACAGTGCAATGACATCATTTACACATAATGCAGAGGCCCTGCAAATGCTGCTGCTGTAAGGCCACAGTAAGGCTGCTGGTGTATTTCAGGGAATGATGAAGAGATTGAATGTTCTGAAGATGCCATATATGAAGCCCAAACATAAATTAGTAATAAAAAAAATCACATACATAAACTTTGAAAATATAGAGTATAACAGAACTAAAACTTGAAAATGACTCAAATATAACTCAAACTCAACAAAGACGAAGGCTTCAGAAAAAGGCACAACTCTGTGAAGAGAAAAAAGACAGAAGAGCTAGTTGGCTCTTCACTTTGATCCTGAGTAATAATACAAACTCAAAGCCCAGCCTACCTAGTTAGCTGACTAGGTAGCATGTGCTGCCTTGTTAAGCTGAATAAAAGGGAGGGTAATTACTGTGTCTGTGTAATTTTTTCCCAGCAAAGCCTGGGCTGAAATGAGAGGGGGCAGTGACTGGTGACAATACCATTTAATTTCATTGAATGAAATGCGACATGAAAAAAGCGTCATGGAAAATACCACATAAGAATAAACTTTTTTAAATGGGTTTTGTGAAATGTAAAATTATAAGATGACATAAACATGAACTCAGTTCATATCAAAAGACAAATGATGAAATAACATTGCAAACTAACGAGGTTGAGTATTAAAGGTCTCAGATGTTCATGGTAGATTTATATGTTTTACACATTTTATTCATATGATTATTTATTTATTTTATAAATCTAATATTGATCACTTTGGTGCTCCATAGTCATAGTATCCAAGTTTTCTCTCCATTGTGTCTCCATAGGATAGGAGGTCCACTCCCAAAGCCTTAACCTGTATGCCGTTCACCTCTCTATCACCGGGGAAAAGGATGACATAAGCTGCTGTGTATGTTATTTGGAGGTGTATTTCCAGGTGGGGAGTGGCAGCAAGAAATGGTCTTTCAATGTGCCTCAAGGTAGTTGTTGAAAGCTGAGAAACTCCCAAACCCATATTTAGAGAAGAAAGAAAGAGAAGTTGAAAACACTATCTGTGGCGGTTAGACCACAGTAACCGTAGTGTGGAGTTTTTAAGGGATTTAAATAAAAAGTGTGGTGTTTTAGCACAGTCACAGTACCAACGTATCAAAAGGACATTCAGTGTATTCTTGCAAATCTATTTTCTGCAAGATTTGTCAGATTGTATCTAAACCATAATGGAAGAAAAATAACCAAGATGTTTTTCTTGCCTTCATAACTGCTCAATGTTAGTTGGTATTTTAAAGGCATATCTTTTCCTTCTCCTCCAATGAAAATGTCTTGATGTGACAGAGGCTTTGAGAAGCTCCCAGTGAATTCTATTAAAAGAAATATAATATAATTCGATTATTTTTTCTTTTTTGGTTTGTTACCAGAGTGGCCCATGTGAACAGAAGTGCTCCAAACATCTTCGTGCAACATCTGTTTGTAATGCCTTCAAATTTGGGGCACTGGGCAACCAAGAGGAGGAAACGGAAGACAATTTGATTTGCACACAACAAAGCAAGAAGGACATAAATCCTAATTCTTGACATTGTGGGGATTAAAAATGCATATATTGTATTTGATGAATCTATCTTATGGAGTGAATATAGTCTCAATATGATTTGTAACTGAAAAACAAGATTTAAAAACATTTTACTTAACACAACTTTTCAGATTTGATCCTATTCGCTTTCAAAAGCTTCAATGTGTCGTGTTTATCGCACAAGACATATGTAAGTGCAACTCTACCATCTAGCAGAAGCTTATTTAAACCAGATATTTACATTTATAGGTTACTGTATAAGGTCTGTGGTTGGCAAATGTATGTGCTCTAATTCAGTGGCGGAAAGCTAATCTGTGTTTAGAAAAACGTCTTTCCCACTTTGAAATTCAACACAAATACGCTGAAAGCCCAGAAGTCCCAGTTTTCTACCAGCACTTAAACACAGCATGCATTTACGAATCTGTGGAGCTGCGACCTGCTTTAATATAGTCTCAAAATCCCCAAAGCAAAAGTAACCTGACCAGATCTGTGAAGTTGAAGTAAAAACTCTTTAAGTAAAATATTTTCAAATCTTGTTTTTCAGTTACCAAATCTTTTTTTAAAGTTACATATGAAGTAATACACATACTACTGGACTTTATTCACTACATACAAACTTAGGGTATAGCTTTCTGACTTTTCATACCATGGCTTTATTCAAAGCCGGAAAGTTTGGTTTTTGTACGGTTTTGTTTCATTCAATAGTCTGTTCCTGGTCTCGATTGAAACCTCTGTTTTCAAAGAGGCCACAGAGACTTACTGAACTATTTTGTTTAACTTTCCAATTAGACCATTCCTTTCTATTGTTGTTTTTTTTCTTTTAGAGGACACATCCGTTTTCCATTACCTTACTCCACAACATCCCTAATTGGACAAAGGACAGTGTGCCCGCAAGTCAGGAATATGATGTCACATGGCTCTATAACGTCCAAAGCATGACAAGATGGCGTTTTTACTGGCGAACACATGTCTATGAAGACCTCCTTCATTTGTTATGTTTTCGGCCTGTTTTCATAGCTCTAATCATTAGGAGACATTAGAGATCAGCCATTAAAACAAAACAGACACTGAATAGACAGTGAGATGCTGTGTAAATGTTATGCTCTGTGTGACTCACCTCACACCATGTGTTGTGTTATTAGATCTGAATTAATTACAGTAAGAGTCTATGAAGCATAAACGTCCTTTGTTGTAATGACAGAGCAGTTCGTTGGATTGTCCCCCAGTAAGAAATGTCCAATACTAGTTACAGTGCAGGGCACTTTGAAGTTAAACAATAATTCTGTTCTCAGTATCTGGAAGTCCGCCTGTCTGTCTGTCAGTGGGAAAAATGATAACTACAGCCAGACGGTAGGACTGCTGACAGCGGGAAAACAAGTATGAGGAGAAGGGGACTTATTGGGCTGTGTGCTGCAGGAGTGGGGTTAATAGGTGAACACACAACCCATTTTTACCTCTAGCCCAGAACCTTTAATGTGCAGTTTGGGCTACAAGATGGCTGACTACAGTACAGGATGACAATCCTGATGGCTAAGCTAATCTTGTGTCGGCGTGATTGATCTGGAGAGGCACGGCAGACAGCTCCAGCTGGAGATCAAAGGAAAGCCTCTCCTGTGCAGAAGAAGGGGGGGAGAGAGGGAGGGAGGTTGGAGGTGCGTCCCGCCCCCGTCCACCAGTGCCAGATGTTCTGCTCTCTCCGTGTCCCATCATGCTTGATAATTGCATGGCGCACCATAGGCTCCGCCCATGCCCCCTTGACATTAAAGTGCACCGCCTGGCGGGGTGCTGGTCTCAGCAGAGCTTTGAATTAGTCCTAGGTACAGCAGTTACACAGGCTTTAGGAGCACTGAACCTCATACTACACACACACACACACACACACACATATCTGCCTACCTCCATAACCCCAGTAGTGGCCTACTGGTCCCCAGGCTAAGGGGCATGATCCTTAGTCAATTATGAATCTGCAGAGTGGCAGCTGGTGGGATTGGAGGTGGAGGCAGTGGTTTGCGTGTTTACATGCGTGTTTACACCACATGCAACCTCTCATTTCCTGGCATGTCTTGCATCTGAAAGTCCAGCTAGCTTGTGTGCTCATCCCTCCTTGTTATAGTGTGAGTCACCACCGCGGCAGGCCCTGGGGCCTGTTCTACTGGCACCAGCCCTCCTCTCTGCATTGCCATCATTATAGGTGTCCCAGGGAGCCATGGGGGTTGAAATTAGGGCATACAGGGACAGATAATGACAAGGTAGAGATGCTGCAGACATGACACTAGCTTTTAGCAAGGCAAACTGGCTCCATGTGTCCAGAGTCAGTCCCACTGTCTCCTCCCTCCAGCCTCCATCCCCCTGACCCCCCACCTCTCTGGCCACTGTGCCACAGTGAGAGACTGCCCTCGCTGAGCTGTCTGGGTGACTCAGGTGCCTCCTCCATCTGTCCTCCAGGGGCCAGATGGGAGATGATAAGTGGCTGCTGGCTGCAGGTGGTGCAATGGCTGCACACACTATGCTGTTACTATCTCTGTCCACACACACACACACACACACACACACTCCCTCACTAGCTGTTCTATCATCACTAGCCTTGGCCAGATCCAGACAGTACCTCCTGTCCCTCAGCCTTAACCCTGGTGCACCTGTACTGCTGAGGATACACCCAGAGATAGACACGGCCTTGCTTTTATTTGTTCATTCATTAAAGCCCTGGTTTGTCTAACACAGGGAGGGTGCAGTGTGCTGGTTGAACAGTAAGGCCATTGAAAATGTTTTGGTGAATGGATCCAGATGTGACTGGATAGGGAGCTCAGTGTGCACTGGGGTTTAATACGCTTTTTGTCGGTTTGGATTAAAAATATAGTGTTTTAAACAGTTTTATCTTACATTGCTTACATAGCCTACATTATTCTTAGCCCACTAATGCAAAAAATTTCATGCAATAGTAAATTTACAACTTCTTGAGACCAACACTACAGTGTACCTCCTGCAGTTCTACCATGTGCTTACTTACAACCCATAACCATTAACCGACCGTCTATAAATTACACCAACAGTGTGAGCAGGATGTGTTTACATAACCTACAGTGTTCCTCTAACCGGGTTTTGTTTAGATTTTTCCCATATTGCTCCACATTGTTTCCAAACTCCAGTTTCCCCAAGGTCGTGTACCCTGTTAAATCACTAACAGAGGCCACAGCCTGTCTCACATCCAGAAACAGAGAGAAAAAGAGAGAGAGAAAGAGAGGGGGAGAGAGAGGGGAGTAAATGGAAGCTAGTCGAACAGTTTTCCGCCAACTCTTGGCACGTCCCCCCGTTCAAACTCATGAATGAACACTAATATAATATAGAGACTATGTAACACCCCTCCCATCATTCCCACCCACTGCCGTCTTTTCCTGGTGTTGTGCTGGAGCTGGTTTGACACGCAGAGGTGTGAGGGAGCTAAGCGGGAGCGGGCGGCTGGAGTCGGACCGTAAAGCTCCCGTCTCCTTAGAGGTCCCTCTGAAGCTTTGATGGCATTTCGATGTTAATGCCCCTCTGCTCAAAGCACAGTAAGCAGGCAGGCACTGTAAATGGGGGTCATTGTGCTGGGACACTGTGGCCGTGTGTGTGGTGGAATGCAGGAAGGAGGTATATGATCAGCAGTGTGTCCCTGTGGTTAACATGCAAGATTAAATAATATACTATTATAAAATATTGGAAGGGAAATTCCAAACATATTACGTCTACTTTATGGATGGCAAATATGAGGAACACAAGGAAAGAGGATGGATGCCCTCCCCCTGCCTCAAATACAACAGTGAAAGACATTTGATAAGGTTTCCTTGGTGTATGCGAGTTGAAGCACACAAACCTTTCCTTTGGTTTCTTGTTGGCTGCACTTGAGAAAGCTGCTCTATAGTAGGTCAAAAGTAAGAAATCAGAGAGGTTAAACGCATGGTTGTGAGAGTGTTCTGTTATCTTTACTTCACGTCATGTTTGGGTATTTCCATTCCAACCTAAGCCACGTGAATTAGTTGTTTGCTGCATTATTTTTGTGGTTTTCTGGACTATATTTGCATCTATTAAGAATGCCTATTCCATGCTATCGGACATGAGCACACAGAACAGCCTCCGCGAGTGGAAAAGTATCCTCGCGAGAGAGCATTTCCGCTCTGCGTACACAAATGCGGTCCCGCCGAGCACAGGGCTGTGATGACCGCTTGCTCGACTCTCCCTACGCAACTGCTCAACACTCGCTCATCAAGCTGACTGTTCAGATAAGGATGCAATAGAGATTGGCCGATGTCTCCCCTCCTTCTATGTGCTGCATTTAAATACTGAGAGACGTAGATTATCATGGTAATGGTAGAAGCTTCTAAGAATTCAGGTCAGCCCTAGTTTTCACACTCATCACATGTACAGCTATGCAGACATGTGTGCTGTTGGACTACAGAAAATATGTAGGAAATTTCGACAATATTCTCTTGCTACTTAGTGATTGAATTAATGAGAAAATGTCTATTCACTAGTGAGATACGGGGAACAAGGTTACTTGCATTCACCATGGTCATTCATAAACCAGAAATACGTTTTAAAATCCACTGCTAATGCAGTCTGTGAGAAAACTGAGAATTCTTTTTCACGTTTGAATAGGGCCATTACAGAAAATATACATAGTAGAGACCTTTGTTTGAAGGTCCAAAAGCCATTAGTTTGACAAAGCCAGCAATGTTACAGATTCCATGTCTGAAAAGGGCTTAATGCTAGAAGATAAGAACTATTCCGGTAAGAAATATTCCAGCCTACTATTCATATTCCTCTTTTGTACATCACATTTAATCATACATCACATCTGAGCCGACTCCTTTTTGATCCAATGAGCACACACTGGCTTTCTTGTTCTTTGCTTTTAGGATCCCATACACTCTGGTGTCATATGTAAGGGGTGGCTTGTGGCACTCGTGGAGCAACTCCGTGTTTTTGAACCAAGGGGAGTGATAGGATCTGCGCTCTGATCTCACCATAATCACATTAGTGCTGTTTGAACTTTGTTTTTCTTCTTCTCCCAGGGATTCACTCTGGACAAATAAACTTATATGAAATGTATTTACAAAGGGTCACAAACTGATGGACAGCAGATACAAGACAGGGAAGATTTGTTTCATGTCACCCACCCACCACCACCACCTTTCTTTCCTTCCTCTCTTTCATGTTAGTTTTTGTTATTCTCATCCCTCCAACCCCACCACCACACTCCTGTCTGCCTATTTTTCCTTGTTTGCAGTTTTTTCTGCCTCCTCTCTGTTTTTCTTCTCTGCAGGTCATCAGGTCAAAGTGAAGTACATGCCACTGAATACACTGGCCTTTCCCTGGGAGACAGGACAGGCAGTTCCTCTAATTAAAAAATAAAAGCAAGAAGACACAGGCCTTACTTCTTTACTTCCTTTTACTTTAATGCTCAATACTTTTTTGTGTTTTGTAATTATATCATTTTGTTAACATGTACACAATCTATACTGTAATGTATCAGCTCCTCACTCCTCAACAGTCAGCCAGACCTGTGAGAAAGCTTTACAGTTAGATAGAAAATATTTTGAAAATGCCCTGCAAAACTGATATTTCCTTACACTGCATGATAGCATGATGGAAACCCTGGTGGTAAAATCTCAAATTATATTAATTGCAAATGGAAGTAAAAGAAAGTAAAACAGCAGCTATGACAAAATTGATGATCATTTATTTAACTGCACACTATTAATTCATTTTTAACAGTACTGATGCTCGGCACATCTCATCATCGTGGTTCTTATATTCCTAAATCACTGACAATATCTATTATTCATATACAAATATCTACATGGACATGGACAAATTTAAAGTATACACCTTTTTTTTATTAAGAAACTACTCTTAAATTAACAATATATGGCATGTCTACTCAAAGACATGTAATAACTATGCCTTAAGCATGTGAATACAAGGAACATGAAGCAAAAACAGCTTTGGATTAAGGATTTAATGAGCTATAGCCAGAACACTGAGTTCAACTGAACACAACTGACTGTTGCACTGAGTTGTTCATTTGAGGGACAAAAAGCAAACTTCATTGCTAAAAAGTTTTAAAATAACAAGTCTGGAAGTTTAAACTAAATGATTGATTGTGAGCTTGGAAAAGTCAGTTTGAAAGCTGGAACTCCCCCCCCCCCCATGTCAATCCCTTGTTTTTTATAAGGCACTTGAAATAGTACAAGATAAAATGTCAAAAAGGGACTCAGCAAAAGAGGAACGTCTGCACAGTTATAATTTAGCCTTCAGAGCAAGCCCAAATGTAGCTTCTCTCCCACTTTATTTAAGAAGGAGAGGAGGGAAAAAATAAAGGAGTCAGGAAGCCAAACCATCTCTGAATGATTTAGAAGCCTCTCAGCTTGGTGTGGCCATAATTATGGCTGTGCGAGATTGAAGGGTAGGAGGAGATGCTGGAGCCCAAGCCAAGATTATAGTCTGTTCTGTAAAGATAGACTGAATGAGGGATAGAATCAGCAAGAGTGGGGTTGCGAGATAGATAGATAGAGGGGAAAGAAAGGATTAAAATATGAAAAAGCATAAGAGAAAGAAAGAGAGAATTAGAGCCAACACTCTCTTAGCAAGAAAGTATTAGGAAGAAATTAGCAAACATTGTTAGCAAGTGAGTGTTGACAAGAAAGGAGCAGAAGAAATCGAAAAAAGCACAGGGATAATAATAAAATAGAAAAGAGGATGTTAACAGTAGTCTACATTCTGAACTCTTTGCCATACTTGTTTATGTGTGGTGTGACAGCGTGCTGTGGCATATCGAACAAATTCAGATCTCTGCCCTCCTCCTGTAATCAGTCAGGGGACATCCATCAAGATCCCACCACACATCCAGATCCACCAGCATGGGAGGCACAGAGGCAAGGAGGGAGCTTTTTTTCCCCTTCCTTGAATCTGGTCAGAAATAGCTTGAAGCAGGCAGCACATCAGGCTGCGGCTGCCCCCGCAAATGATTTCTCCATATTGGATTGAAATGAACTGGTATATTGTGCCAAGCCAAAGCTGTCGGGAGATGTTAGAGGGATGTTAGATTTTTGAGGGCACTTTGACTCTCTAGCTGCACATTCCTGTTCTAGAATTATGTGCAGTTACTTACAGCTATGTTACATCAATTAAGAACGAAATCTGTTGAATGAATGAATGTAAGAGAAGGAGAGCTTAATACCCACACAAGGACACACTATAAATACTCCAAAAGTGGAACCTACACGCACCCGTGCTGATTAAACCAGTTCTCTCAAGGGTAATGTTGTGATTGGTCGGGTGGAGAGCAGGACTTTTTGGTCAGGGGGGGGGACTACACTCTGATATGGCCTCATAATGAGTCCAAGTACAAACAGAGAATGGATACAGGCACACACACATCCCACCCTCCCTTTTAAGGAGGGAAAACATAATTTATGAAACCCTAGAACTATCCCTGGCTTACCAGAGTTTCCTGCGACAGGGAGGAAAAAAGGAGATTCTCAGTGACTTTGATGAAAGCCAGGGAGGCCACTTGACACTGAGGGGTCTGGCATTGTTTAGGCTTGGTTTATTCGGAAGACAGTGACTAATTGAACTTAGCAAGCGGACAAACGCTGGGGAAAGGATCCACAGAGGGCATGCACCAGCAAGCTGGGGGAGAGACTTAGACAAATGTGAGAGAAGCTTTGAGAAGATTATCTTTAGATAACATACTTCTTTCCTAAATTCATGTATAACTTGGTTACACTTGTTGAATCCATCACAAAAAAGAAAAACAAATTATTTCTGTTGACTGTTGACTTGTCAATGGTGAGGAGATCAAAAGTACTGCAAACACCAAATATATATTCAATATATCCAATTATTGCAGGATACTGTAGAAGTTATGCATAAGTTCCAATGTAGCTGAGTGTAGGCTAACAATAATAACATGTTGCACCTTAAAAATATGAAAAGAATATATGTGTGTGTGTGTGTGTGTGTGTAAAGATGAAATAACATTATCTTCTTCTTAAGTTCACTAAACAGCAATAAAACACACCCTTGCTCAAATCAATGTACTCAGGAGTTTTGCTGCTACAGTCATATTTGGGTCATTTTATAGCCAGGAAGTCAAACTTTTTTGGCTTTATGCGCCACTGAGCAACTTTCATATTAATGAAAGGGGCCCCGCCTCCGACGCTGTATCCAGTTCTCTTTATACACCCCCCATGGCTAGTTCACACATGATAACATGCATACGTCTTTTGTTGATCTGTTATTTTCCAGTAATAGTTAGTAGTGGCTCCCTTGTTACTTAAATTCTGGCCATGGCCATCATTACTCTTTGTGACAATGTTTTAAATATGATCGACTTAGATAAGTTGAAGCGTAAGTACGAATGGTGCTGAACAAAGTGACATGTTGAGGGTAAAATAAAGCAATTGAAACGTAGCAGTTAGGGTTGACTTTACCCTCACCCTCATGATCAAAGTTACATTCAGTTGGTGCACTAGTCTACTGAAGTTACTACTGAAGTTTCCATTTTCCCCGGTGCCTGATTTACTGAAAAATATGCATCAAACCACATGACCACCTTGGACCTTTTGCCATTAGTTGTCAAAGTACATTAAGATGAGCATCAACCATTAATACTGGAAATAGGTAAGGTAGGCACAATGCAGACACAAACACCTGCATACACACACACACACACACACACACACACACACACACACATTAAATCACCCAGCAACAGAGGCCAGTAGGCGTCTGGATGTCACCACATCAGAGTGACAGCTTGACGCCTGTTTGTCCAAGGAAGCAGCGTTCACATTGTTGTCTCCAAATCGTCTCCATGAACACAGTGGTGGTTAATGTTTCCCCCCCAGCCTGCCGCTCAAACTTCCATGCTCCTCAGCTACAGGATCCTGTCATTTGGTGAGTGGCAGTTTGTTGTGGCTTGTGTGATGAGATGACTAAGTCAGTACTTTCATGATAATATTACATTGGGAAAAGAAGACGGAAGAGAGGAGTGAACACAGAATGTGTGATTTCAGGATATGTTGTCCTGTGTTACTGTGTTAATCATAATCAGATACATAGGTAGTGAATCAGTTAACAATAACTCAGCTGATGAATATCAAAAGGCAATCAAATATAAATGTTTTATTCTTTCAGAAAGATATTTGTTCACACATTTTTTGAGTTTGAAGTGTTTGATATGTATCATGGCTTAAAGGACCTTTCAAAGGTATGTTTTACTTTTCAACATACTAAGAAGGTTAGGTTAGGTCACTTTTCTTTTTCCTTGTCAACTTTACATTATTGTTGAGTGGTCACTTCCTGAGACTTCAGCCCATAGTTACTTTGGACTGAGCTTCACTTTCCTTTATGCTAAGCTAGGATCAGCACACAGACAAGAGAGTGGTGCGTAAAAGCGTATTATCCAAAATGTCAAATTATTTTCTTTAAATCAAAAGTCTAACTGGTTGATTCCTGAGACAGTTTGCTTACAGGTGGGGTAAGCAGTTTTCTTTTGGCATCATTGGGCACAAATGCCATATTAACCGTGCAGCATATTGTAAATCAAATGGTCTGAGAGCAAACCTCTACTTCAGCCCCTCCTCTTGGCTCTGTTTCTAGGCTTCAGAAAATTGAGCCCGTGACAGGAACCAATCACTGGTTATTCAGAGAGACTCTCTTGCCTACAGAAGTGTGTAGTACAAAACAACACGTGACGAGTGAGCACTATGTGGGACACAATTCGCAGGGGAACCGACTTTCTGTTGTCGGTCAAATTTGTGGGTTTACTGGGAGGGGCTTAGTGGAGTGATACAATGGATACGATGCAGTTGAGAGAGAGAGGCATATAGGCAGAGATAGATTACTGTGGTTATACCAAGGGTTTGAATCTCTTTTGCACTGCGCTCACCACAATGGCAAATTAGTTTTTACAGACTGATCTAATGTGTTGAAAGTGATATGAAAATGTTGTTCACCCCAACATAGAAAGATTGCCATTATGATTTTGACTTAAAAGTGACTGGGGCACTTGTTCAGATGTTAGAACGACATCTTAAATTGCCATTAGATGTAAAGGTAAACAGTTGTTAGTCCAAGCAGAGACTTTTGCTCCATTGCTGTTAAGCAGCCAACTGTAGATAAGACAACCTCCTTCCTGTTTACACCAGCATGTGAAAGGGCACGTGATATGTGTTTTCATGTGTGTAGTATGGATGGAGATTAGTTTTGAAACGGTGATAAAGTGCTGGTATGTATGCAGATCATTTTCGTTTTTTATGCCATTTTAAAATAACAACGTATTGTGTAGTTGTAGCCTATACCAAGACTATAAACAAGAATGATGAAGTCAGCTAAAATTTCACATGGAATTTCTAACTAAAGACTACAACTAATAAAAAATCTGTAAAAATAAGTGACAAATTTAACACTACGTATGTGAACCTAAACTAAACAAGCAGACTGGTTTAACCTCCACTAGGTGAGAATGCAGTTTCTATCTTATAATTCATGTGGGCCTACGTCACATTAGAGATAACCTTAACACATACACACAAATCCTGGTGACCATTAAAAGCAAACCTTATTCTGGGAGACTGCGACTTGAGCACTGTATTTTTCAAGGGAGGTCACCCTGTTTTAATGTCAACAAACAAACACACCTTGCAAAGCCTCTTTCGCCTCTCTTGCTACTTGTGCAGCCCTCACCACACCCGCATTGTGCCGCTGAATGGCTGCCGTGGATAATAAACTGTTCAGGTTACTGAAGGAGAAAAGCTCTTAAGTCAAGAGAAAGGCCAACAAAGAGAGTTGATGTTAAAAGGCCTTCGGCTGTGGAGCTGCTGCCGCTCTGCTCTGTGTTTTACATCAGAATGACTGACAGATTCACTGTGGGCACACACACACATACACACACACACACACACTTACATATATTACTTTTATGTACATATACCTCTATGATAAAACCACATACGGACACATTCACACCCTTCTTATGTTTACAGGTAAACTAACTCACAGCCGCAAAGATATTCTTAAACACACACACACACACACTAGAGGAATCTGTTAGGTGGGGGTGTGGTCAGCAGGTCCCAAAACAAAGCTTGAGTCAGACACAAGTATGCATTCAACCATGGAATCAACTACTGCTGACAGACCTGCCCATCACCAGCTGAGACAGAGAGAGAATAAGATCAGAAGAATGAGGGAGACAGAATATTACCAAGCAGAAGGACAGGAAGGAAGACAAAGAGAGATAAAAAGAGACAGAGGGTAAAAGGGTCTTGGGCAAGCCAGGCTGAGACAGTGGAATTAACAGATTGTGAAAACCAGAGAGCCCCTGCAGATTGTTCCGTGTGTTTTTGTCAGCCATTATGGCCCATTAGTGCTGTGTGTGGCTCTAGTTTCTGGCTGAGATTAAAGTCTTACCTGAGAGACAGTTCTAAGCTCTCCCAAGACAGAGAGCCATGACAGAGGGTAATAGGCCTAGGGGGGATGTTGTCCTGCCAAGATGACTCTTCTTCACATTTTGTGTCATTATATTAAAGTCCCTTTTCCTTTAGTATCCAGGAAAAAGTCTGATCACTTGAATAATGATGCACGATACATGCCATATACATCATGTAATTAGTATCAGGACCACTGCAGTTAATGAATTTAGTTAAAGTTAAAGGTACAATAATACATATTTTAATTTTAACAATGGATTCAAACAAAGTTCTGATAAACCCACTGTACACTACCTTTCCAGCACCAAACAGCAGAAAGACAAAGTTAGCGACTAGCTGGTGAACACAGTGAAGCACTGAGCAGCTAGAGACAGATCTTTTTCTCAGTAGTTGGTGGCGAGCAAAAGAGTGAACACTTGACTTCCATTAAGCAAGTGGTCACATTTTGCATTTGCACATATAGTATGCAAACTTGCACATAACAGTTCCTTTGTGTACATTCTTTACATGTGCTGCATGGCTGTGGACAGTATGCAAATGAATATATACACAACAGATAGGTCAGAAAAAAAAAAATGTTGGGACAGAACGAGAGAGGAGAATGTCCACAGAAACTGGCCTCCTGTCTGCCAGAGCTGCGGGGAGATCATCTGTTGTCATCCTGCTACACCTATCTGCAGCATTTGACACAGTCAACCATAAGATCCTGCTCACAACTCTCCTGGACCATGGGCATCACCGGCACTGCACTCCAGTGGATCTCTTCCTACCTCGAGGGAAGATCCTACAAGGTCTCCTGGAGAGGTCATGTGTCTGATCCTCGGCCCCTATTGACAGGTGTGCTGCAGGGCTCAGTCCTTGGCCCCCTCTTCTTCTCCCTGTACACCACCACACTTGGACCAATCATCAGCTCGCACGGGTTCTCCTACCACTGCTACGCTGATGACACACAACTCCACATCTCGTTCCCTCCGGCCGACCTTGGCGTCTCAGCTCGGATAGAAGCTTGTCTAGCAGACATCTCCGCCTGGGTGACCGAACATCACCTCCAGCTGAACCTCGCTAAGACAGAACTCCTCGTCATACCTGCTTCTCCATCCATCTCCCATGAGCTCTCCTTCACCCTGGACTCCACAACGGTCGTTCCATCACCCTCGGCCAGGAATCTTGGGGTCATCATCGACAACAAGCTCACCCTCACCGACCACATTGCTGCAGTCTCCCGATCTTGTAGATTCACCCTCTACAACATTCGGAAGATTAGGAGATA
>JAVQJD010032634.1:0-38660 GCA_036023655.1 Nannoperca australis | reverse complement strand
GATTATGATTTGTGGTGTTTATTTGTCTCAGTCAACAAAAATCAATGAATGCGTTAATGGCAAACAAAGTGTAACACGTGGCCAAAGGAGAGAGAAGGGAGACACAGGAGACAGAGGAGGTGTGTGATGGATTAGGACCACGCGACGGACTAGTGAAGAGGGGGTCCGGACCACACTAGGGACCACTGGCCACTAGCTTCAGCGCCCTCTAGTGATAGTAACCAGTGGTCCGCGTTAGCGACCACGGCCTCAGGACAGACCGCTGTTTTGGCCCCAACCCCTGCTGGTAAATCTGCTCATTTGATTGGCTGGAACTAGCAAATGTTTGCCATTTTTCTTTATAAATGACGCATGAATAACATTCAAGAAATCATGTTAATGTGCCCGAAAAGAAGTGAATCTATGCGATTAATTTAATGTCAATTTTGACGCCACAGCAATCGTAGAATGGTAGCTCGTGCATAATCTTATTTCTGGGGAATTAATCCATATGAAATGGGAAATTTGATAAGCATAAAACCCACGAGTCGCTGCAAGTCAATGAATAATAGAGAGTTTATTTTACGGATCCGTTCAGTACATTTTAGTCCTTGAGTTCCTCTCGGCCGGGGCCAAATGTCATCTGGGCCAGTGCAGTGTACGCTTCAAAGTGCCTGGAGCTCAGGTAGGTGCCGAAGAAAGCCTGGAGAACCAGCACTGCCCTCATTCTCCTCAGGATCGGTCTGGAGAGGTCCACCCAGTACCGGAGCAGATTGCCCTTCTCTGGCATCGGTGCTGTGTTGTACCTGGATGCAAGGCCAATATTCACAGGTAAGGCCAGAATGATGGGGTACACCCCACCACCGACAACACCAACAAGCGCGCCTCGCATCAGCGCACAGGAGGGACAGTTGAGGTCACCGGACATGAGGGGGCTGGACACCGCTGCGTTGTACAGGGCGAACGTTGTCAGGAAGGGCAGCACGGCCATGGGGAGGCCGGAGGTGACGGCCGCCTGTTTGACATTCAGAGCTCTGCGATACAAGCTGTTGGATATCAGTCCTGCGAGACCAGCATTCCCGCCCAGATACATGGGTCCATAGAGGAAGAGCTTCTGATCAATGTCGGGCAGCCTCTCGAAATTCTTCGCCAGCATTTCAGCGATCGTTGCTCTCGTGAGCGCCTTTCCAGAGGCTCGCTCCGGCTGCTGCGTATTTCCCGACATCTTCAGATGTCAACAATGTCCACTGATTTGTAGCTACAGATCCCGTTTAAGAAGTTGGATAACTCAACGATCACATTGTGGTACGGTGGTCCTCAAAATGAGAACAGGGCGCAGACATGTCTTACCCACAATTCAAGGCGTTCGATGGTGTTTTCGGCCCTGAGCTCAGCCTGTCAGGCAGAGTTCAAGGCTGTTTACGCCTTCACTAAATTAGGAGGGTTAAGAATAGGACGAGACATTCTCCATAGATTATTCATTTATTACAATAAAACATAGGAAGTGAAAACTCTCTTGGATGGCAATAAACACTGGATAACATTCAATATAATATAAAATTTAAATTTCAAATTAAAGACGTGAATGAAAAAAGAAAAACCTCAAATGATGCATCTAATATTATCATCCAATAATTAACAGTTTATAAGGCCTCAGGTTCACATGTTTTTTTCAATGTAATGTCAGATGCTTTTCTTAATATTCCAGTTTTTAGAACGCACAATAGTATTATTAATTAATAGTAATATTTAATCCTACTGTGAGCAGATATTTATATCTAAACTAAACCAGTCAAAAATATCAAAATCAATTATTATCATATTTTAACACGTGGGCTACAAAAGTAGAGAGAAGGGGATGGTAAATTGTATTTGTTACACACATACACACATGTATATATTTTTTTTGTTTATTATACGAAGAAAGCTTTTGTAAAGTTTTTGTACAATGTAAAAATATGCCTGGTGCATTCACCAGGTTTCAACCAAACACAGATCACCAATTGATTGATCAAATAAAAACCTGCAAAAGTGTTGCCTGCTTGTACCTGAAAGGATGAGCTCAGGACAGCAAAATCCTCAATATTTTAAGCGAGTGGGCGTGGTTTATTTGCGTTGCGTCATGGAAGAACGTTCCATCGGATTCTAGGGAAGTGCGCCATCTTTGCAGACGATTAGTCAGAGGCATTTTTCACTTTCTTTGTTCATATATTTCACATAACTGATAAATCTTCTCTTTCCAACCTCATAATTGTTCAAGAAAGGTAAGACAAATGCTTGGCTCATAGCCAATAACCACGTTTCCCCCCTTGTAACCTATAGTTTTTGTGTATTCTACAAATGTTAGTTAACGTTAGCCAGTTAGCTTTTCCGAAATTCGACGTCTTGCCAACATGGCAGATCCGTATCTTGCTAATTAGCTTTGGCTAGCAAAGATAATTTAGTCCCTCACGTATTTTAAGTTGGCAAGTTGGGGCATAGCTTCATACAATAGTTGCATCCCCCACTTACAAGGTCTGTAGTTACACTAGAATGTCGCATATTTGTTGTAGTAAGTTAAGATAATTGACGAAACGTTAATGTTGTTGTATTTGTGTGGCTAGTATTGTTAGCATGCTCAACGGTCGACAGGCCTTTGGCTCGAGAACATCTAACATTCGACGGTTTTCTGCATTATCTGTTCACCTCCAGCCAGTTGACTGGTTACAAACATGACCAAACTACCACATTTCGAGTTGTAAATTACCATATGTAAATGCACCTGGTAAATGCACCAGGGGATGGATATATATATATATATATATATATATATATATATATGGGTGTTGATGTGCACGATGCAGGAAACGTCGACAATACGTTAACGCCAAGTTATAACTTTCGTGCATTTCGTGGTTTCCCAGCATTTTACTAATTGACTTTTAGTAAGTTAACAATACATAGAGAGGACGAATATGTTTTTTGATAGTGAAGTTTGCTCTTGCAGGTGTTTCATTGCGCATTATAAATTTGTTTGCGGTCAGTTACGCAATCATTACGTGAAAGGGTTTGTTTTGAGTTGATGAGAGCTACAACAAACGATCAGTTTCATCGTCGATTTATGTTGCTGATCGTTTTCTTTAATAATTGTTTGTGATTTATAATAATAAGAAACTTGTGAAAAACAGCCATTGTCAGTCCATCAGCCATTTTCAAATTGTGTGGTTTGTCTGAGCAACAGTCTAAAAGGCAAAGATATACATTTACCATGATGTGTGAGTAAATTCTCACATATGAGAAACTGAAACCATAAATATATATCGTTTTTCATGGTCAAGGACTAAGAAGATTAACTGATATTAATATGGTTGCCAATTAAATGTTGGTTTATCAGCAGTTGACTGACATATAGTTTCAACTATGCTTACTTTATTATTTACCGTTACTGTTAAACAACTCAATTTTAGCTGGCTGCAGTCACATGCAATGCATGTTATTGAATCTTTTGCATTGGAGGAGGGGTATCTCCAGAAACAATCCCAATTTGTAATGATGTAGCTGAGTAGTCTATGCCTACAAAAACATTGCAATTAATTCATTTCATGAATCACAAAAGTATGGTTTTCATCTGTATTACCGTATCATTTGCAAGTGCCTTCATCATTTCAATTGCTAATTGTAAAATAAATATATTGTCATGATTAACAAATAACAGGATTTAATATTTTAGGATTCACTGGAATTCCAGGTTGTCATTTTGTCTTGTTTTTCCGCGTCTTTACAGATGCGCCATTCGAAACGAATGCGCTCACCGTGTGTCTGGCTTGATGAGTACAGCTGGGAGGAGAGAATGGAGTGTCATAAGCGGAAGAAGCGAGATTCACACAGCAGCGAAAGAGAAAATAAGTCCAGAAGAACTCACAATCACCAGAAGACGTATGAGGGGTAGATATCGCCTATCTATCTGCAAATACCGTTCAAGTTCAAGCAAACAACCTATTGTAACACGAGAAATGGCAGCAAGGACACTGGTTAAATTTACAAATGCCAATCTGTCTGTATTTTAAAAATGCTAAATGCGTACAGTCTACATTCTGCCAACCATTATTAGATAAATCCATTTATACTGTTTCCAGGTTTCAGGATTTTGGTGGCTCATTCTGCTCTTACATATGTATAACGTGCAGTGTTTGTTTTCTTAATCAGATAGAATTTTTGAATTGGTAAGTAACATAGCCAATTTCAATGTCGTCAAATTCTAGCTTTTTTTGGTCATGTATGGTGGCCCGTGGGGTTACATTCAGTGTTTTCAGATCTGCTCTAATTTTAATTCTGTAGAGAGGCAGACTTCTTCTTGGATGATAACTGACACCACCAGGGTGCTAAGGCCCCAGAGAGTTTCTTGGTCTTTTTTAGATGCTTAGGTGCTAACATTGCCTGCTGGGTGGGTGTGCTGGGAGTGACTGGAAACGAACACATCCTTAGTGAGCAAACATTAGGGTGTTTAAGAGCAAGGCGTATATAAGATTCTGTTGGACGGTAACATGACGTTTTATTTAAGGAATAAACACATTTACCTGGATATTTTTTAGATCGCTTCATTTCATTTTGGCAGAAATGTCACCACGTGGGCGTGCACTTCTGGTGTACATAGTTTTGCACGTGTGGAATCACAGATCGTATTACGCACCCTCAGGTTGTGCCGAAAGCTTTCAGCAACTTCCAATGCCTCACACTTTAACTCTGCCAATGTGGCTCTCTGTCAAGGTGCACGAGTTTTAAGGAAGGCATACTTTGGATTGCCACGGAGACGACTGTGTAAATTTTAAAACGGCTCAAATGTGTGGCATAATATGTTGGCATTTGCATAGTAAGTACTTTTTTGCCCAGTGATAATCCTTTAATATAATGCTTTCTGAACTGCAGCCTCTCATTGAACAGGATGCTTGGTGTTTGGTGGCTGTAAATCACTATGTTGCTAATTACAAATGTTACATAAAAGGGTCAGGGGATAGAGTGTCAGGCAATAGGCGGACCATTAGCGCCATCACATACGCTCTTCATTTCAGATCATCACAGACAAGGAACTGTGCTGTTCCTGACCTGACCCGACCCACACTTTCTAGTCCGTGTTTTTGATCTGTTTGTGTCCTTTTTTTTGTTTGACTACAGGCACTACCTGGAGAACCGCAGTTTGAACCAGAGACTGGACACTCGGGAAGGACACGCCCAGGATCACAGTTTGCACATGGCTTGCGAGGAGGACAGCCGCGAAGTCACCTGCAAGGACAGAGACCGTGACTGGCACCACTACAGCAAGTCATCCGGGCGTAGTGGTCGGAGCGGTCGCAGCAGGCGCAGCAGACCCAAAGACAGAAGGCGCAGGCGTAGCCACTCTCGCCACAGGTCCTCCTCGGTACGAGAATCTCCTTCTCCCCTCTACCTTCCCTCTTCTGTCTATACCACCAAATCGAATGGGTCATTATCACTGGTGTTTAGCCAATGCATAACACCAGCCTCTGTCTCTCTGTATCTCCCTGTGTCCTACTCTTCACTATTAAGCATGATTTTCAGTTATGACAAGTAGGGGAATTGGGGGCTCAGGAAGTAGGGGATTGTGAGTGTTTTATAGATTTTCAAGAGAGAGGTGGACCCTGTATTTGTGCTGAAATCTTGGTGGGCAGTTATGGGACGTGATGGTAAAGAATTAAGTTGTATAGGACGAGTTACAAATAGCTACATATAGAAAGACTGTAATCAATCAAGTTCAGTTTTTTTTTCTGTACTACTCTGAGAAAGTCTCTCATCTGAAAATCTTGTTGCCATGTTTTTCTTCTGTAACGCACACTATGTGGTGGCTGGCGCCCAATTTCTCTGACCGGGCTGAATTTGAATTTGCTGCTCCGTCCTTCCGTCCATTCGCCTGGCGGTGTTACTGAACGGGCCGAATCTATCCACCCCTACACCTCCCCTCCCCCTGGCCTGGTTGAATGAATGACGATGTCGCATTGTGGTGGCCTGGTGCTGGCTGACTGATGGGTTATTGATGTGATGGCGGATTGCGGCGGTTCCGGTGCAGAGGAGGAGCCATCACCGCAGGAGCAGGAAAAGATCCAGGAGTGTTGAGGATGATGGCGAGGGTCACCTCATCTATCACAGTGGAGACATGCTGAGAGCGAGATGTATAGAATATATACCTTTTTTTTTTCCTACTGTTGTTCACACTTGTATCTCTCTCACTCTCTTGTTGTCTGGTTTTTATTTCCAAACATTAATTAAGAGGCTGAAGTATTTGGGCCAATAGACAAAATAGTTTTTTGGTTAGTTATGGCTTGTCAGTGTAAAATATTTAGCATCGAGTTGTATGCCAGTGTTCAGAAGCCTGTGTTATAGTAGTGTAGCTAAACAGAGCAATGTAACATCAGGCAGTGCACCAGCCAAAGGTCAGTGTTTCACTTTGACAGTGCTGTGTTTCTAACTTCAGCTCTCTATCTTCTGTAGATGAGATTGTGTGTACTCTAGGAGAGGGTGCCTTTGGGAAGGTTGTCGAATGCATTGATCACTCTAAGTAAGTATTAATCAGAAAATAATTATTATAGCTAATTGTTTTCACTTATTTGATATTAAAAGAAAATCTATATTGTGTTTTTACCAGTGAGGGAGCTCGAGTGGCTCTGAAGATCATTAAAAACATAGACCGCTACCGTGAGGCAGCTATGTCTGAGGTAGAGGTGCTTGGACAGTTGAAGTCCCTCGATTCTGACAAGAGATAGTAAGTGGTTCCATTGTAACTTTACACCACACAAGCCCGTACGTTTATCACACGTGAAAATACGTTCAAATATTTAATCCATGCACAAAACTTACTTTGTATCTCTCATGTCTTTTCTCCCCTTCAGTGCTTGTGTGCACATGCTGGACTGGTTTGACTACCACGGCCACGTTTGTATCGCGTTTGAGCTGCTTGGCCTCAGCACCTACGATTTCCTCAAGGAAAACAACTTTCAGCCTTTCCCCATAGAACACATCAGGCACATGGCCTACCAGATCATCCAAGCCGTGCGATGTGAGTACTGGACATATGCATATACAGAAAACACAGGATGTTTTAATTTAAAAAAAATAAAACCGCTTGGGTCTAAAATGAATGGTCTTGTCTTTCAGTTCTGCATAAGAACAAGCTCACTCACACAGATCTGAAGCCAGAGAATATTCTTTTCATTGATTCAGACTATGACATGGAGTACAACCCTGAAATGGTAAGCATCCTAAATATTTATCCAGGCAAATTTGCTGAAGCATTGGCAACACTTCATGTTTGTGCCAGCAGCTTTGTAAGTAGCTTTCTTTTTTGTCCTCCAGAAAAGGGATGAAAGAACGTTGAAGCACCCAGATGTGAAAATTGTGGACTTTGGTAACGCCACATATGATCACGAGCACCACACCTCCGTGGTGTCGACACGTCACTATCGTGCCCCTGAGGTCATTTTAGGTAAGTGTCTGTTTTTAAAGGACTGCACTGAAGCGTCAAATGACTCCTTTAGTGGTGACTTGTTTTGTTAACGTTGTCTCTTTGCAGATCTAGGCTGGGATCATTCCTGTGATGTCTGGAGCGTAGGCTGTATACTCATTGAGTACTACCTTGGATCTACTCTCTTCCAGGTAGGTGGCAGTATTGAACACAATTGCATGTTTTTATGCTGTGACATTTACCGTGGCATTTGGCAAGAAGAGTTAGTGTTTTCTCCTTCAGACCCATGACAGTAAAGAGCACCTTGCTATGATGGAGAGAGTCCTGGGCCCCATCCCCACAAACCTCCTGCAGAAATCAAAGTAAGGGGGCCACTAACTGGCCTGTTTTTAATAACATTTCTGTGTCTGGGGAAACAAATTGTGAAAAATGTATTTTTAAGACTGCTTCTTAAACCACGGCTGTGTAACCAATGTGTGTTGTACAGGAAACAGCGGTATGTTCACCGGTGCAAGCTTGACTGGGATGTGCACAGCTCTGCTGGGAGATATGTCAGGAAACACTGCAAACCCCTCAAGGTAAGAGGAATGTTACTGGACAGAGACACTTAGTCAGTGTTATAACCTTGCCTGTGCTAAACTAGCTGTTTCCCCACCAGTCTTTATGCTAAGATGGACTAAACACATGCCAAGTATTAAATACTGCACACTATAAACCACTCTGCCTCAGAAATAAACAAAAAACAAACTGGTATTTCCTGCAGGGCTCTTTTCTGTAAAAAACCGTGAAACATTTTAAAGAGACTGATTTACAATTCTCCTTCCGTTTCCCCCTCAGCATTACATGATGTCTAAGGGCGAAGGCCACCAGCAGCTGTTCGACCTGATCGAGAAGATGATGGAGTATGACCCAGCAAAGCGCCTCAGTCTGGAACAGGCCCTCCGGCATCCCTTCTTCTCCTGCTACCGCAAGAGCAGCAGCAGCAGCAGCAGCAGCAAAAAAGACTGAACTCCCGAACCTGTAAACCTCTGACCTGTAACCTCGATCAGGGCCTGGCTGTCACCATGACATTTATCACGGTGCTCAGTGCTAGCCTCTACTTCCTGACTCTCCAGGAGAGGTGTACCTTAACTGACTGTATCAGTCCACTGTCCTGCTTTGCTTTGCTCTGTCCTGTCCTAAGCCAGCGGTTCTTAGTCTCACTCATCAGCAAGTTATATTTATGTTTTTCGTCTGTGGCATGTTCTCATGAAATTAATCCCCCAACGGATTTCTTTTATTTATTTTCCATTGTGATTTAATTTGTAGCTTCTAAGCATATACTGGTAGAGCTGTGTTAAATCAATAATTAGTCCAATTTTGTCTATGTTGTCTCAATACATTGCTACGTGGGTGATGGGGAATGTAACCGATTGAGAATAGCTTTGCCCTGTGTCAGTCTCTCCTTTAGTAATTTATTCAGCATTTCTGATGTTTAACAAAAAAAAGTTATTGCGGGCAGAAAATCCTTGTACATAGAATTTGTTCAGAAATTTGTTTGTTTTTTTCACCGACTGGTTATGTAACGTTTGCAGTATCATGTACATTTTCTCAATAAACGTGAAAAGACGACGTGTGTTCTGTGCAGCGATCATGTTCAATTGGTTGCAGTAGCTGCATTGAGCCACAGGATGGCAGTAAAAAGCTTTCAACATGGTAGAGCTATCCGTGCACAAACTAAACTTGATGTTAATATTGTGGCCTAAAAAAATTATTCTGATTTTGTGTAGAATATTTCCCTGTTGTCAGATTTAATCCTGCTAAATGCTAAAGGGAAAGAACATTTACTACATATTTAATTTATAACAGCACCCGTAGAAATAGTGGGTCCAACAAGGAAATGAATTGCACCTATTCTAAAGTGTTTTATCAGAATTTAAAATACAGAATTACATATGTAATATGGCTATTTGCATCCTTTGTGAATTACCCTTTTCTGAAGAGGGACGGATCGTCCGCAATACATGTGAGCAAGATGCATTCCCTATTGATGATATACGGCGACATAAAATCTAGTTTAAAGTGACCCTGAAGTGTCATTTTTTTCTTCACACTTCAGTTATGGGAAACATGAACCAGAACGGCCAGTTTCACTCACAGCTGTCAATCTGCAGCTTCCCACGTGGTCAGCAGGGCGGGCGCATCTCAACTAGTTGAACGTGCAGCTTTTAGGGAGGCAAACAATCGGCCCCATTGGCAGTTCCAATTGCTCATCCATGTAGGATTCTCCCCCGACCTGCAAGTTAGTGGGCGCCTCTTCTCTGGTTCTCTGGGCATCCAGATCGCTCCCATCTGTGCCTGGCGTAAACCCGGTGCGCACTGCTGCTGGCTCTTGTTCCAAGACTAATTTAAGACAGCGCTTTGAACCCTGAGCCTAGTGTACTGGAGTTGGTGTTGTGAGTGTGTTAGGTGCGCTACTCAGTTTGTCCACGGAGCCTGATTACAGTTTGGTTGCACAACTACGCCAGAAAACAACTTATTTTCTTTTCATCAAGAGGACTTTCAAGCAGGATTTCAGCATGGATACCGACGGCTCTATCGTGGAAAGTAAGCCGGCGTGTCAGTGTGCGCCCAAGTCCGTGGCACAGCGGTGGCTTCCAGGTTTTCCCATCGCTCTGTGCTTGCTGATGTCCCTGAGCTCCGTCACTGTGTGTCTTCTGATGAGCTTCAAGACCTTCCAGCTGGAGAGCCGGCTGCAGATGGAGATGGACAGAACGTCCATCCTCCGCCCGCAACATAGGGCATTTGTAAACGAGGATGGGACCCTAATTCCAGAGCTGAGCACCTCCATCGGGGGGTTCGTGGAAGAGGTACATGACGTCTAATGTGGATTTAATTAAAATGGATAAATACATAAATTGTGTATGTGTACTTCTGACAGACGCGCTGCTCCCCCTGTGCGTAAAGTGTGCGTAATAACAGGGAGCATATGCAGTGAAGTTTACAAACGCACAGACTTGGCACATTTTGGCAATTGCACCCTAATTATTGCTCCTAAAATCAGTCTCTTTTAATGCATGACCTTAGGGATCAACTATGCATGCAGCTGGCCAATTAGTTTGCAGTTAAAGCTCTTTATGGGGTGACATAACCACTGATGATACACACCGGCATTTAATTTTATCACATGAAAAAGAGATTGAAAAACTCCTTTCATTCTAGAGCTGTATGTCATGGGAGAAAGATTATTACTGTTAATGAGATTAATTTCATCTTAATCCATTCTCTGAATTTTTGCTTAATGATTTTAATTTATTCCCATTTGAACTACTCTGTGGCATTCAAACCAAATGACAACTTAAATGGTTTCAGATTGAGAATATGTTCATGTTTAGAACTGTGGGTTTTATCTTACACTGGAATTTGCTCTGTGCGTCTGCAGAAAGTGGCGGGGCTGATGCCGAAATTGCGGACAACTAGGGATGTCGCCCAAGAGTGCTCCTGTCCTCCAGGTATCTGTCTCTGTTCTTTTAGCATTAGCACCACAAAACAAGCAAGGCACTAAAATCGGTTCTCTATTAGGTAAAAATTGACTGACTGCTTATGAAACCTGATTGTCTGCCTGCCGAAGATGCTTTTGGCAGCTCTCCCGAACTTTCAGAGTGTATATGCGTGTATGCCCTTTTTCTGTGTGGAGGCCCCCCAAGCCTGTGCATGGCCCATACTGTGACAGCAGGGCTCAACACTAAACAGACCGGTGGGCTTGGGATGTCCAGCCTGGGCCCCGATGCCTCGTGTCAGTGGGGGGGGGGGGTAACTTTAATAGATGGAGCAGCTTCGTGCCAAGATTGGCCACGTTTGGCTTGTGGTGTTCATTACAGGGCTTGTCATAGTCCCACGCGTAGAGAACAGTGTGTGATCCACATCATGTTACACACAGAGTCCCCGTGATGCCTGTGAATTAAAGAGAGATGGTATTTCCTATTTTTTAGGTGAAGTTGCAGATGTGTTGTGTTCACACATATTGTTCATCAGTGGGTGTGACCATCAATCTCAGTTGTGTTTTTAGTGGTTTACATGGTATTTTACCTCAACTATGGAAAGGATAGTTTGTTGGGCTTTGTTGCCAGAGAAATTCTCTGGTCTGCAGCAACAGGATGTGTGTGTGTGTGTGTGTGTGTGTGTGTGTGTGCGTGCGTGTGTGTTTTATTGAAACTGGCATTCACAGCATTCCAAAAAAATTGCAACTCAAGTGCAATCTTACCATTGTTACGGAAGACAGAGCATCTGCCTGCACACATTTCCTTCTTTTTAAACGTTTGCATCAAAGAGTCACGAAAGAGGCTGCATTTTGAAGATGCTTATCTACACATTTGGGGAATTTCCTTCCCTGGCTCTTCTTTCTTTCTTTCTCTCTCTCTTTGTCTCCGGGTGTGAATAGCCCTGCAACTACAAGAACAGGTGAAAGCGTTCACAGGAGGAATTTCTGGCCCCCTTTCAACACATTCTGTTTTTCAATCTGAAGTCTGCTGTGCCAAGATAACTCGCTGGCTCTGGCCAGTCAGCAAAGTTGGTGCGAGTGTTTGTTGTTAGCAATTGATTCAGCAGAGCCAAAGCCACTGATACTTTAAATGCTAATTATTGTTCTTTACTGTAGTTTCACTTTCAACACTCAGTGGAATTGTAATCAGAGGTGCATGCACCTTTTTTAAACATTGCCCAGTTAGGACTAGCCTGCACTGTCCTTGCTGGGTATTTTGGCATTTAATGTAATTATTCTAGTAGATCATATTATTGTATCAGATGTTGCATTCCACTTTCCCATTAATGTAGCTGAACTGCTGCGTAATCAGGCGGTTTTTCGGCACTGAAATACCATCCCTCCACAACTATTCAGAAGCCTATTTAAAGTTCTCTCTTTCCAGTTTCTGTTCTTAAAATATGGTGTTTTGTTTGTGGCGAAACAAAAGGCTATTTTGTGTATTGCGGCTTTGATGGCAACTGAATGCCTGTGGACATGCACTCTTTTTCATGTCCCCACATTTAGATTGCTCAATACAGGATACATACTTACAAGTAAATACATACTTGTTAACATTTCTCCATAAAATGTGTTTATTTCTAAAGAGGGTTTGTTAGCTGATAAACTTGGATCTGGAGTGTTTTTCCAGGTGCTTTGTGTTCGAGAAGCCACATGAGCTGGGTACCATCGGTGCTGTTTGCGTGCGTTCGTGCCAAGAACTGTATGTGTGGCTTACGTCAAATGTTTGATGTACACGTATCCGAGCTGTGTTGTGCCCACATGTGTGCATCCCACCTGCGTCCTTGTGAGAGAGTGTACAGTCCGTATCGCGGTCCCACTTGGCTGCGTGTGTCAGTCTGAGTTTCTGTCCCCGAGCCTTTGAGGGACCGACAGAGGCACCTCTCTCAACACGACACTGTAAGGAGAGACCCTCCTCTCCCTTTAGCACCAACTCTTCCCACCTGAAACTTGAATCTCTCACCACCAGGATCACAGGCCAAGGTATTTCTGTCTGTATGTGTGCGAGAGACACACTGCCACACAGCGTGAGCGGCATTTCTGCCATTAAAGCTATGCCCTCCACATCAGGGTGCTCACCTTTCAGCGTGCATGAAGACAGGGGCCCAACAGGGGGCAGCACTTCCGCAGCACCGCTGGGAATGATGATGTTGAATTTGTCATCGACACTTCTGACTTCCCTCTGACTAAAAAGTCATTTTGAAAGCTGGTTCCGTCACCACTGGCGCTGCAGAGACCCTGTCTATAAATGGTATTTGACCCCCGGCTTTGACTTGAAGGACATTTATCTCTCACATCCACTCAGTGGAAGCAGCACTGTGACACTTTTATGCTCACATATATACGACACGGCCAGCAGTCGTTAAGGCTTAGGCAAACTGTGTCACAGCCCAACTCTGCTTACAAAGCTTCAGGTGTTTGCAATTAACACCCGACTGTTCTTGCAACAGACACACGCAACGTATGCTCGCACACAAATGTACACTCACATCCATTACTCACACACGAACACAACACCTTTTGGCTTGGGCTAATTACAACCATGTGAGGGCTTTGTGTGTTCTGTGAAGGGTGAGTGTATTGTCATCTCTGCAATTTGCATTTAAAGGCAGTTTAACGGGTCTGATGCCAGCTAGGGGGCACACAGTCTGCCTGCACTTTGGCACAGGCCCAAAATGAAATACCAGCCAGAGACATCCATTAATAGTATTCAGTCGAGAGTCACAGAAGAACAATTTCCATCAGATAAGAACTGATCAATACACTGAACAGGAACACAGGCCCCTCACATAGTGTGTGTGTGTGTGTATTTAAATAATTGAGAGTGCATGTTCATAGCCAGGTTCCTTGATGTATTCAATATGGACTAATACCAACAAAAAAGTGTCTATTTGTATTTATTATGTTTCCAAATTCTTACATACAGTATAAGGTAGGTTGTTATTTTACACACACACATATATACACACACACACACACACACACACACACACACACACACACACCCCCCACTGTCTGTGGCTGTGTAATGTCTAATAGGCTAGAGTAATACAGTATAATGACTTGTGTGAAGCCCATCAGCTGTCTGCTGGTGTTAACTGGCTTGTCTGTTATCCACCTCTCACCCATGAGGCAGAGGGGATGCTGCACACTCTCCCTGCCCAGCTTCCTGCTCCCCTGACTGGAGGGGGAGACAGGAAAAGCCTGGCTTTAGGGAGACGGAGACCCACGATGGGCCCTTCACCCCCCAGGGCTCCATTTTGTTTTTAAAGACGTAATAAATCAGTCAGGAAGCTTGCAGCTACCTATGTAATCTATTCACACAGGAAGGATACATAGGCCATACAGGATCCATTAATGAACATTTTTAAATAATAAATGCAGGAAATTTGTTTTCTTAAGTGGTCTTGTTTTAGATTTGTTCCACTATAGCTGTAGGCGTTTTTTTTAAAGTATTAAAATGCTGGCGAGAAGCACATAAGTACTGTGTGTGTGTGTGTGTGTGTGTGTGTCTGTCTGCTTCGTTGTACTCTGTGTTTCTATTTGTGTGTGTGTGTGCGCACACCCGTGTGTTTTGTGCACGAGTGTTTGTTTTGATGTCTGCAGGCATATGTTTTAGTGCGTGGCTCCCAGTGACTGACTGCATTGCTTTAAAAGTTACGGTGTATGAAGTCAGTTATGAAGAGAGTATCCAGTGGCAGAAAATCCAGGCTTCTTTTCCATAATGCTGCAGGGGAAAGGAGATTTCAAACCAGGGAAGAAAATATGATCTATTTAAAATATGCCTGTCTGTGCATGCACGCTAACACACTATTTGCAGAATAGAGTTTCTCCAACTATTTTACCTGACACATTGTACATCTTCGTAAAGTAAATTCATAAATGGGTTAAATAGCTTCACTGTTTATTAAATTGGGATATAGTCTTTTAAAGGAAAAATACTGTGTAGGAAATGTCGATTATACTTCTTTACGATGGAAGTTGTTAGGAACGATGTAGTCTAACCCTTCCACTCTTCCCTTCGTCCTTTTTTCCTTGCAGACTGCTTTGTATTTATCGCAGACTGCAGATAGCGTTGTCATATGGACAGTAGCTCTGATGCACAACTGTGCGAGCCTCATGTCCTCAGGTTACTTGTATCCTTCAGTTGATGTGTCTTTTATTCCCTCTGGTCACCTCAAGAGTGAAATAAAAAACGAGTGACTCTTCTTGATATCTTGCTCTCGTTTGGATGATGATCTTGGAAGGCTTGAGTGCGCTCAGTTTATTTGTAGAAGACAAGGGGAATGCTGCCTCCTGGGTAGTTGGGGATATTTAGTTTGGAGATGGTTGTGTCTATTGCTGAAGGCAAAGGCTTCACTAAAAAACATATTTGTCATAAGTGACATATCTGAAAACAAGATTTATATTGTACTCTGTTGAGTAAGGATCTATCTAGTGAATTTCTTATCTATAGTTTTCTTGTCTTATAAATTGCCTCAAGTGACGTCCTCTTTTACTCTTCTGTCTAAACGGTTCATATACAGCGGTTACTCCTGGCAATTAGTAGGTGTTAATATTTAGTAACAACTAATGTCTATGTAAGAAGCAGAAGTTTGGTTGATGCCACCTGATTTAATTTAGTGATGTGTAGGTCTCTGTTTACATTACAACGATCTTGCTCATCTCAGCTTAAGAACAGCTGATGCAACTGGCTCCAGGTGTGTATTTGTACATTTTGTATGTGCACACCCAGACCCCTGCCCTCTCTGTCTCTCATCAGCATTCTTATTGAAGCTAGCTTGGTGAAACCACAGTGTTTAATAGCGGGGCCGACATTCTTCCTTTTGAAAAATAAACAGCTGGACATTGGCAGGGCAGGCAGCAGCCCATCCAGGCCCACAAGTACCTCAGCAACACACTGAGAAGCAACGGGCCGGGTGCCAGACAGCGAAACCCCGGGATGTGGAGAACACACTCGACGGCCAGGAGGAACTCTCAGAACAAACAGACTCATCCTGTAATGATAGATGCAACACGGATTCGTAGAAAAACTTTCTGGATGCAATTATCTATTGACATAATATCATCTTAGCTGTGAGGTCATCAAAAGCAGGAAATTATGTGGAGCAAGTTAAGGACGAAACATAGACTGTAACATATTAAAAGGATTTTGCATGCATGTGTTCATGTTTAAGCATCAGATTGTAGGTTGTTAACCTCTTGGCTAGCTGCAGAAATATTCCTTAAAAAATAAATAAAACGCCCACTATTGAGCAACAAGCTATGTAAGGTCTGTTTATATTTACTTTTAGTTTATGGGGCTGAGTTTTCTCATGTCCCTCATAGCTCCATATAGTGGTGCGAGTATACAAAAACTATTCTTGTATACAAACCGCCCAGATGAGTGTTTGTTTGTTTTTAGCACAGGTGGACAGAAATGTATAGTAGACAGTTCTGCACTTTTGAGAAATATTGTACGTGTGTATTGTATTGTATTGTATTGTGTGTGAGAATTAAGTAGCAGTTTTGTATTTATAAGTGATTATTTTAACATCTTCACAACAATCCAATGTTGGATTCAATTAAGTGTTACAAAAACATCTTTACAATTCTACAACAGAGAACATTTGAGAAGGTTTGATCCAAAATGAGATATAAATCATTTGAAAAACACATGGCATCAAAGCAAAACTTGATTTAGAGGAACATCTGATTTGTGGATTTTCATACAGTAATGCTTTGTCTGATGCTCATGATTTCAAAACACCAGTTGTTTTCAGGAGACCAGTGTGCATCAAAAGCAGTCAAGTGGTGTGTTAAACCGCGGGGACATAATTCATTCAGTCTTGGACTGCTTCAAGAGCATCGCCGCAGAATCATTCATGGTGTTTCTGGGGCAAGAGAATGAGTTTACTTAGCAGATGGCTGTTTTTAAAAGGTTACATTTAATGCGAGACAGTGTTTTCTTTCTATCTAGTAAACGTCCACATTATATGTGCTTGTATTCCAAGATGCTCTTGTCCAGAACGAGGCTGATGTGATTTAAGTAGCAGACAAAACAAACATTTAACATCTAATATGTCCCTTATGTGAGCATTGCCAGCCACATCCTTGTAGGAGGTGTGTGCAATTAGGAAAGTAAAATAAAAACTAAAAAAGTTACAATTAATTGCATGGTGTCTTCAAGTTTAAGAGAATACATGTGAAACCATTACTAAGTACTAGTAGCATTTTTATTTTGTCCTCCTTCCTTCTTAAAAACAACAAGGATAAACATCTTAGGCAACCCTAATAAAAAGTAAAGTATGACAAGACCATAATTAATTTCCTGAATATAAAAAAAAAAATCAGTCAATATCAAAATATTTTCACAGGGATGCCATTTTTTCAGCAAGAGCTTATATAGTGTAGTTGAGAGCAAAGTAGGAGTGGCAAGAGCTTACCGAGCAGTGCTGAGCAGACACGGTGCCAAATGTGGAAACTATTATGATGTTTTCTTTAATTATCACAAGTGGCAGGTGACAAGGTGAATAGCCTTTTAATGGGGGAGCAGAAAAACTCTTTAACACCACCGTGTGGCCCCTGGCTGGCTGGCAGCACTGTGAGGTCGAGCGATCTGTCTCTGCTGCAGTACGTGCCTGAACCTGTTTGATTGTTTATCTGAATTAGGATCTGAGACCTAAACAGCCTGAACAAAAGAAAAATAATGCTGTCACTTGAATAGTCCACCAAACCAGTAAAGGATGTAAACAGGCTTTAATTGCAATCCCATAATTGGTTAAGTTGTCCAGCATGGATAAAGATCCACAAAAATACGTTTCCAGTATCAGTCTTTTCCTTGGCATTTACAGTCCAGTTAATCCATCAGGAATGTAGCGAGGCTGAATTCAGCTGCACGACGGGCCTCACGCGAACACACCTGGATTTATTGAACAGATACCTCTGAACGTGATCCCAGAAAATCAGGGAGGCAGAGTTAGAGCAGAGGTTATCGTTTATCCCTCCATCCCTCCCAGACACAGAGTGGAATGAGCAGACAAGGTATCTTTCCTTGGGAACCCGTGTTGGAGGAGCGAAGCAGGGCACCGCTAATCCAGATGGTCTCACTGTGCCAAACATGGTCCTGCTTAGTGTAAAAGCCCCTCGACAGGCTCGTCACTCTCCCAGCACCTCTTTAATGAGAGCCGAGCTTATAAAACTCGGCCCGAAACCTTTTGAGCGAGCCCTCGGCATCACTGGCCCATGTTATTCTGTCATAACAGGGAGGTGAGGGCATTTTGGAGAAGAGGGCAGGACAGCTCTCAACAACTTAACGCTGCCGTTTGGGGAGGGGTGTATTTACGTGTCAGGCCTGCTTTCTTTCTCAGTTTGACCTTTCCAAATTTGTCTCTGTCTTTTTGTCCCAACGTTTTGCTCTTTTACAAGCGAATGAACTTGGATATTTAACACGGCCTCTGGGATCTGGATGGCGTGATGCTGCTGTACATCCACAGTGGGTCAGTCTGTTCGCTGTATGTATACATTAACGCAAAGTTCAGCCAGGAGTGAGGTGGGGGATGGAGATGGCTATCACACATACTGTAAACAGACACTGAAGAAACGCAGAGGGATGTTCTCAGGGTGGGTGCTCCCTCAGGTGTGTCTATCTAACAAGCTAATTTCCTTGTTTTATAGCCTCCAGTCACAGCAACAGATTACTGGCAGCTCTATTTTGCTGAGACAAAAAAGTACTAGTGGACCACAGGCCTCATAAGTTACAACTCCACTATGGAATGAGACAATTGAAAGAATAACCCAATAATTATACGTTTGTGTTTTTAATAAAAGGAGCTATGAATCATCAGGGGCCTTGGTGATTTTGAAGGGAGTGACAACAAGGCAGAGACACAATCGCCTTAAACACATTAAGTTTACGACCTCAAATGGCAAAGAGTTAACCAACCGAGCCGCGCCGCTGTTCTGCTCTTGTGTATGCAGCCGTGTGTAACACATCTACGGCTTAACATCGAAACCACAGTAGCTGCAGTTAAAGTATCAGCTTCACTGTGTGTAAAACAGCCTGCCAAAGCCGTTGACGGGTCTTTTTCGCTCTTTGAGGTTTTTCGGACCCCGATTTGAGGATTTCCCGCGCAGTCGTTTCCCAGCAGCGTGGATATCAGAACATAATTACAATAATGGTACAGTAAAATTGCCCTGTGTTTAACCGGATCCGATCATCGGCAAAGCTAGATCCTGGGTAGAAATCTGTGTATGTGTAAGTTCATATCTATACCTTTGCCAGCAACTGTGTGTGCATCAGCAGTTTCGTGGCCCATGGTGCTGTGACAGTGTGATAATGGGTGTTAAATAAGTGTTAATGGGCGCACACTGGTGGACAAGCATTGTGACTTGCTGCCATTAAATTGAGACACTCAATTTCTGTCGAGAACGCTGTTGCTGCTGGTTGTCTGACTGCCTCAGCCAGATGGAGGCACAGATGGGGGGAGTGATGGAGGAGGAAATGGAGCGACTTAGTATACCGACCGATATACTGCACATGTTGAAACTTTCTATCAGCGTTCCATCTGTTTTTTACATATTGAGCAAACGTTTGTGTGCATTCTTGTTGCAAAGTGTGTGTGTGTGTGTGTGTGTGTGTGTGTGGGGGGGGGGGGGTTGGCTCACCTCGCATGTGTGTTGTAATTCTCATGCGTGTGTGTGTGTGTGTTCCTACGTTTCTGCATACCATCCAACCATCTCCATTGCCAGCCTCTATAGGGACTTCTTATCTGCATCTCCACTCAAGAATCATAATAAAATGAGTCCTGTGTGTATTTTCAGGGCCAGGAGAGTATATCACAGATGTCCAGTCAGCTCTGGTTACACTTGGAATATCTGGGTTGAGCACGTGGACAATCTATCAGGTCCACCATCTCTCTTTCCTCTCATTCCCTCATTTTCTCTTTAACTGCATTCGAATGTTCTTGTTTCCTCTACTTTCTGTTCTTACCTTTCCTTACACATCTGGTCCTTCTGGACAGTCAGCACACAAAAGCAGTTATTTTGCACACATTTCGGGGGTTTAGACGGATCAGATCCTGAAGGTGTTGAAGCATCAGGTGGGTGTGAGTATGGCCTAATGATTGTGTGCCCCTCTCTCTCTACAAGATAATTGTCATGATTCAGGAGCTGCTGCTTTGACACACGTCAAGATAAAGAGGGCTGCTGTGGCTTCACAAGGCAGCAGGGACACGTACGTGCACGCGCACGCGCACACACATACAAACTTATAGTCTAAATATCAAGATGCAAACACACATTTTTTACGGCCCTATCGCTGTTTTACTTGCTGTTAATACTTCTTAAATCCAGGCAACAGGGAAGCACTTTTGGAACTGACCAGGCCCTTTTTCAGTTTTGTTTATTTACTTGTGTTTTCTCACGTCCATGTGGTTCTGATTGAGCGATTTGGAACAAGGACGGAGACAGGGATGAGTCGAGAGTGTAGAGAGAGAAAGACAACGGCAGGAGGGAGCGCCATACGGATGGATGTGTGCAGAGTGACTGATAAATGGAAATGCAAGAATTTAAGATGTATGCAAAGTGTGCATATGTATTCTCATACTGCAATTCATTTCAGTGTCAAAATTACTCCACGTCTCCTCTCAATAAGCAAATACGCTATTATTGCAACATTACCTTGGCACGCAGTGCTGCCTTCTTTGCCTCGAGCCCCATATGATTCCTTTTACGCTCTAAACTAAGAGTTTGGCTGTTTGTAAAGCAAGGATTAAACCAAAAAAGTATGTATACACAGCTATAACTGCCCAAATTGGCCCTTAAATAGGGAACTCATTTATAACACACAACCGGCCAATAACGAGGCCTGACCCAAATCAAGCTGCTCATCATAAACCATGTTGTTGAGACTAACAGTCAAACCACCCATGCAAAGTACTTCTCTAATGTTGTTTTAATTGGGAGAATTGGCTCAAGTTCTCAAGTACCAGGCAACGCAGTCAGCACACGGGCAGGAGAAAAATACAGCTGATCAAATTAGCGTTTGTTCTGTTTGTCTGAGGCGTCGAAATGGGAGGTTGGATTACTGGCATGTGGGTATTTTTTTAATGCAAGGCACTGAGTGATCCAAGTCTACTTGTAGTGCTCTGTTCAGTTTCTAAATTATATATTTTTTGTTACCTGCTGCTTATTATATTATTAGACATTTGTGATGTAGTTGTGAGCACTGATCTGTCACTGCTGTAAACTTCATCCATTTTGCTCTGCTAGTAGAAAACATCCAGATTAACTCACAGCCAAATGCATCTTTGCACTATTCAGCACTTTCTTATAGGGGAAGAGAAACTCGTTCACTCTGACATTTAGTTTTTTTAAAGTCCTCATAACTGAAGTGAACGTGGATATTCCCTGCTTTTCTTTATTACTGCCTGTCTGCCTGTGCTAGCCTCCTCCCCTGAAGAGCTTAACTACTGTAATTCACAGAGAATCCTCCATGATACCTTCCTGTTTTTGTAGTTTTCCAATAGCACAGACCTGACTTCTGGACAACATTGGTACCTAGCACATTTAGGTAACAGGAATTTATTTTCTTTTTTTTTTAACAAGCAGATGTTTAGGAGACATCTGTCCTGGCACATGATGTCCTATTGATTTATTCATGACAGATGTTTTGATCACACCAGACAGACGTGACAATTTGTCTGTCTGGTACACCAGTTAATTTGCAGTGCAGATCAGCTGATTTTATTTGGCCTAATTAGATCTGAACTTTTAAACTCTCTGTGTTCACATTGGCTCTATCTGTCTCTGTTTCCTCCTCTGTCGGAAAGACAGACAACGGTAAATGGAGCGTAAGTACCGAGATGTTTATCTTTCCTGCCCGGGATCTTTGCTCCCTGCATGCCTGAATGTGTGTGTGTGTCTGTATGTGCAAGTTCATCTGTATTTCTATGTGCGCATGTGTTTGCAGACGAAGCAGGTGATACAGAAGGCATCACATGGCTTCTTTGCCTGTTGGAGGTATAATGTGCACAGAAGGGGTGGCTGCAGGAGATCTGAGGGGTAGGAGGGGTGTGGAAGCGCTGTGTGTACCCCAAGCAAACAGGCCAGATAAGATCAGAGTGGAGGGAGAGCAGCTGGAAGCCTTCCTGAGTTGACCCCTTTCTCCGCCTCTCTCACATTCCTCCAAACCCCTCACTGCCCTCTTTCTCCCCGTTCCCTCTGTCCCCACATTTTACCTCCTAACATCTCTTTCCTGCTTCAACTCATCTTTTCACTCCCCCACCCCCATTCAGCCTGCTGCTCCATCCATTATTCTTTATTTTTCAAACAGTATTGTGATGTTTGGAGTTTCCCCAGATAGTCTTTCTCCTTCTGTGCGGTGTCTCCCCTCCTGTTCTCGACTTTACTGCCTCTTCTCCATCATCCCTCTCCTCCTTCTCCTCCCCCTCTCAGCAGGACCCCAGTAAAGTGGGGTCAGCCTTTAGCATGTAATGCTATGTCTTTCCTCTGTTTCTCCCTTGCTCTTTGACCATGTTCATTAATATTACCCTCTCTAAACTGACTGATTGCCTTTCATGTTTTCCCCTGGGCCACGTCCTAGACATGACAGAAGACCCAACACTTAACATGTAAGGTCTCTCCGCTGGGGTGTGTGTGTGTGCTTTTTGTGCAAATATACATTTATGTGTCTGCCTGTTTAATAGGATCAAGACAAAGCAAAAATACGGCAAAGCAGCTGTGCTGGTTATCTTTTGTGACCTAATTTAATATAATCGAATGAAGCCATTGAAGACGTAGTGTCGTTCATCAGGAGTGAGAGGCAACTGAAATTCTTTTCTCTGCTGCAGAAATAGTTAAAACACATTTAAAATGAGAATGTGTGAGGAAGATGAAGAGGAGATGGGACAAATGGGAAAGAAATATGAATCCCTCGCAGTCTGTCATGTCTTGGGATAATTGTCTTGTATATTTAGCTCAGTGCATGGTGAGACAAAGACAGCTGTTGTTGCCAACTCACTAATATTTTGGTCACTTTAACCAATCCCATATCTGACAAACTGTTGACAGATAACTCGCTGCGGAACTGAGACATTACCTTTAGATATTAATACAACTCAGGGTTTAGGAATCTAACAACCCAAATTAACTGAACTCAATCTTAGGATCATTTTTAGACGGTTGCTGCAGGCCACACCAGCATCAGCATGGTGTTGTTTGTTCAGCCTCTTGTGTCCAGTGAAAATCCTCAGCCGGTAACCTCTCAACCTCTTGACCTTTTTAGCAAGAGAGGAGCCCCATAATCTCACATGCAGTAAGCTTTAAACCTTAAACAAGATCTATTTAGTGTGTCCAAAACAGGATGCCAGAAGTGCAACCCACTACCCCCCAACCCAGCCTCAGACCCCTCTCCTCTTCTGTCTGTGTATTGAACCTCCATCAGCACCCTGGAACTGTTCTCACACCAGAAGTGGAGGGGGAAGCACAGGATGGAAACTACACGCGGGACATGAATTAAAAAATAAAATACATATATCAATAATACAAATAATAATCTGAAATGTGTACCTAAAGGAGATTCAACCATCTTTACTGGATGGCACACACAACAAACGTCATTACAGAAAGAATGAGGATCAGGGCTATAGGTCTCTTTAAGGCATAGGGTGTAACAAGGGGGAGTCACAGGAAAACTGAAGGTGGTTGGGGGTTCCACAACAGGCCTGATCTGTTCGCTCAGGGGGTCAAATGGCCCTTCACACAAAACGGATCAAATGACCTGGCTTTAATGGTCCTGAAGTTGTCCGTCTGTCTACTTGTCAGTCTGTTGGTCTGTTTACACGTCTGCCAACTGTCAATCATCAGTCTCTCACACACTCAGACATACATACCTACACACTGACACACATACACACTCTATGCCATGGCCCCTCAGACCAATATCCGACCCCAGGCGCTGATCCTGGACTCGTCTGTGGTTGATGTTGGAGATGGAGCTGAATCGAGTTAGTCGAGCTCTCGTTGGATCCATATAACACGAAACAAAAAGACCCTGAGGAGGACTAACCTGGTTACAGAGAGCAAACAAATGTGTTTTTACACTGGGGCCAGTATAAACAGGTATATGGATATGTACACAACCACACAGCTTGCATGCCAACACATACATGCAATACAGTACATACACATACATGCAGAGTCATGTAGCCATGTGTGCATGTGATAGATACACACACACACACACACACACACACACACATATTTTGGATGCAACCCAACAAACCCATGAGGACTTTGACTGTACTCCAGCACACACACACATTCATACACAGACACTGAACAGAGAACATTTAGCAACCAAGTACAGGAGGCGTAGAAAGGAACAGGAAAAAGAGGAAAAAGAATGGCGTCTTTCCTGATCCCATCTTTCCTCTTCTACCCTGAGGGCCACAGAATGAGACTATTGTTGTCTGTCCTCTTTCTCCTCATTCCAGCCATCATTAGTCCCTCTGTCTTTTCATCCTACACAACTGTTCTCTTCACATAGTTTGGAAATCCTATATGATGGACACAGAGTGTGGAAAACAGACCCACTTCATGCGTAAGAGACCCACACCATGCCCCTCTCTGCTGCTGGTTGTGATTGTCTGTGTGGTATTGGGCTCTTGAGTCTTGTGTACTGTAGTGTCACATTTATGCTATGTGGTGTGGTATTGTGGTAACACTGAGGGGGCGGAGGGTAGACAAACTAAATAGGGCTCTTCTTTAAAGTGAATAAAAGATCTTCAGTGTGAGTAAAATCCTGTTTTTCATTCACATTTCTTTGACACACTCTGGCACACACAGACATGTGTGCACACTTAAGGTACGCGGACGATCCTGTCTCAGATTAGATGTTTTCTGCAAGTGCAGCCCATGTGTGCAGGGTACTCTACTTTTGCCTATGGAAGCACACTCAAAGACTGCAGACACCTCCAAGAAAGCATCAGTAACATACGCTTTGACCAAAGGAACCCACATCTGGCTGTCGTAATGAACAACAGTGCCTCCTCTACTGAGCAAGCATGAGAGACACTAAGAAGATCTTTTTGAATGTCTGAAAGAAATAACTTTCATATATGTTGAGACGTCCCGTGCATTGACACCTAGTCAAAGATGTGTAAAGAGAAACAAAAGCCACGAACTGTGTGCTTTTAGTAATAAAGTGACTATCATTGGTAATGTCTCAATAACCATTGGATGATGACATTTTGTACACAAATACATGGTCCTCAGAAGATGAATACATTTTGTGATCCCTTAACTTTTCAGTTAGCACATCAGCATTCATTATCAGCCTCGTCCGTACTTTGTACTTTACGTTTAGTGCTGATTAGCAAATGTTAGCATGCTAACATACTATTACTTTTTAAACATCATACCATGTTAGCATTTAGCATGGCTAGTTTCATCCACATGTACATCAACCCTAAAATGAATGTAGAAGGGTAAATACAATGCCCTCTACATTTGTCATTTTATGCATCTGCTTTAACTGGACATCATGTCTCTAAATCATTTCTTCATGTGCTTTCTCTCCCGCAACCTTTTACATTTTTCTTAAAGTTTTCTTAAGCCCTTAATCTAAAACTCCCTTTTGACAGATTTTTGTTTATTTTATATTGATGGCTAAATTGATCTCAATCGTTATCCCATTTGAAGAGCCAGGATCCTGCTTCAACCCCAGTTCTTGTTGGTTTCTCAAATCCTTTGTTTGACTGGGTTCGGCAGAGTGGGACTCAGCCAAAACCACCGCTGTCACTTTCAATTGACAGGATCTAACTTGTCATTTGATTGGCGCACTGGTGTTTTCGGGCTGTGATTCAGTCAAGATGTTTCCACTGTGGAGGACTGTAACCGTATAATGGCATAATGAGGTTGACAGCACATTATTCAACTCCACACACACACACACACACACACACACACACCTGCTAACCAGTCTTAGAGGGCTGGGAATCTCATTAGTTGAATCATAGGTCTTTTCTTTTACTGTTCTTGTGTCCGTTCACTTTGCTTTTTTATGCTTTTCTTTTCTAATCAATAATTTGTTCTGTCTCTTCTCTTCTCTTCAAGTAGAAATACAGATGTAGGGGCCTTTGCTGCCCCTGTGTCAGAGAGATATTAAAGGGGAACAGTAAAAGTCTCATACCACTGAAGAACATGATCCTCAATGCGCCATTAACTATCAGCTGACCTGAGCTGATCTTTCCTTTCACTCCCCCTTTCCATTTTTTCTCCCTCTTTATCTGTTCTCCTTCTTCAGCTCTTCAGTTCTCACTCTCTTAACCCCTCATTCTTGCTCACTCTTCATATCTTCCAACCCATCATCACCATTAGTTTTCTTTTTTTATCGTTCCATGCTTCCCATGTCCAACCCCATCTATCTTCACAGTCTATGTACAGAACTTGGCCAGATAGTACTCGGAAATAATTTGGTGTCTTCTGATTTGATGGGTTGGGAAAATAACAAACAATGTCTGGCCAAAGTCAACTACAGAAAGTGATGCTAAATTACTGTAAAGCATTTTGGTTCTGTGGCAGTTTAACATTTGTGGCACTGCAGAATGAAATTATATTGTCCTTTTGTGAAAACCACAAACAGTAGAGGCCCCAAGCGAGTTTAAACCAAACACTAAGAATGATTTGTAGGCAGTTTAATCCAGGTCTGCTATTTACGGAGCAGGACTTGTTCTTTTCCACTCACTTACCCATCTGCTGACCCGGGCTGACCTCAAAGTCTTAGGAAGCATCTCTTTTTCCACTCATTTCCTCTACGGATCCCATTCAGTTGCCCCCCAGAGTATTTGGTGTCCACAAATCCCCAGAACGTGGGCTCTCTCTCCCCCGTATAGCCTGTCATGTTTCACCAGAGACACGCGTGTTAGCCTAATAGCATGCTAAGTAGCACTCTCCAAATTCCCCTGATAGTTTTTAATAAAGCCACTTGCTATAGGGACCAGAGCAGCAGTGTTAAATTTAGGCTTTCATTAACCTCTCCGTGTCTCAGTTTCCTGCTATTGTCAGACAGCAGGCACAAGTGTGGTGGACAGAAGTGGCTTTAGGGATGTGTGCGAGTGTGGGTGTAAAGTTAGTGCCCCGACGATCAAGTCCAGAGAGCGGAGATGAGCAGAAGGATCATCACCTCAACTGAGACACAGATAGCTGGTAATAGATGCGTCAATGGATAAAGCAGTAGGATGCAAAGATAGGCCGAGTGATAGACAGATGGAGGTGTGAAATGAAAGCACCTGGTCCAGAGAGTGAGGGGGCCAATCCTGGGGGGGATCAATGGGTCGTGACCTCTGACAGGTGTGAAGGATGGACGCTATCGCTGCAGCGTTCATGAGGGACAGATGAAGACGGCAGAGATAGGAAGGAGTTGTCCACACTAAGAGGGATGGAGCTGCAGGGGCAGATCACAACTCAACACTTCACCAATTCTGCTTCCTGGTCTGTGTGTGTGTGTGTGTGTGTGTGTGTGTGTGTTCGTATGTGTGTCTGAGACATACAGTATGTGTTCACGCTTCAAGGATTCTATATCAATGCCCACATGTTTGCATGTTGCTTTTTAACAGCCTCTTTCAAATTCAAATTTGAATTTATACTCATCCTTGATTTATCAGAAATGTTGTTTATGATTGATAGGAAAATAATTGAATTTTCTTGATAGATTAATTGTTTGAGTAATTTTGCAAGAAAAAAAGCCTAACATTCCTTTGTTGTAGTTACTTAGTCGTGAGCATTTGCTGCTTTTCTGTATTATTAAACAAAAATATCTTTGGGTTTTTGATTTGAAGAATTGTTGTCAAAGTTGTTAGTTGCAGCCCTAATAAAGACAGAGATAGAAAGACTAAAGCCACAGGACTGGATGTGTCTATTAAAGTAGACTAGTTGAGTCAGTGTTGGTTGAGATTATTATATTACCAGTGACCTTTGGCTCCACCTCCACTCCACTTTGCTATCTTTTACAGTGGCGTTAAATGTCAGGAACACAACTCCATCCTGGTGAGTTTGAGATGAGCACAGAGAACTACAAAGACACTGCAGAGACTGTAATGGGAAGCTTGTGTGTCTTCCAGCTAATTAGAATGAAAAAGAGGGAGTGAAGAAGGGAAAGAGAAAAGAGGTCAAAGTGAGTGACATCTGACTAGTGTGTTATGGCTTTGAGCAAGGCATCAGCTCATGGTTGAAGTTTGGTTTAGTGGCTGTTCATGTGCGACTGAGGGTAATTGTAAGTGTGTGGGTGTAAGTGTGTGTGGTGCAGAGGATCTGGCAAATCTTTGCTGACTGAGGCCAGGCACCATCGGGAATGCTGGATGCCCTTTCACAATGACCTGTGTTTGTTGTGTGTGTGTGTGTGTGTGTGTGTGTGTGAGAGAGAGAGAGAGAGAGAGAGAGAGTGAGTGAGTGAGTGAAAGAGTGAGAGATAAGTGAGAGACATAAGGGAGTAACCAAGTGGCCTTTTTATAAGGTCTCCCGTATAAACACAGCGACCCTGTAGCGATGCTCCTTGCTGACTAACTGATGAGCTAAACGGACTTATACATTTTCCATGCCTGCCGTTGCAAATAGACTCTCATTATACGGAGCTTGTTTCATTTAAAAGGCATGTAACCTCTTGTGCTTGGGGTTTAACGGTGGAACTATTTCTAGTTTTCATTAAAATTCTCCCTCTATATTTGGCTGTTTTTGTCGGTGAGCTGTCTAATTAAAAAATATCTCAGGAAATCAAGATCATCTTTGGAAACTGAATTTGTGGCATGAAATAGAGAACAGATGTTTTGGGCTAATTAAGTCAAATAATCTTTTGGGACATTTGTTTGGTTTCTTTTGTTGTGTTATTCTAACATTTATATTCTAATAATAAAAACAAACCAACCTCAAAGCAGTCAGTGAGTGGAAGCAGAGAGCTACCATGTTTGCAATCTCTGTGCTGTGTTGTGTTCGTGTTTCTCCACGATAACTCTATCTGTTATTTATGCCCTTTGCATGGTGAATCCTGCCTTGTGTTTAGCATCCGTCATGCTCTTATCAGAGCCGTTTGGGGATAAGGCTTCCCGATCGATCGGCTCCTCCTTCTAAGTGGACGCCCCCCAATTTGTTAAACGGACAACCCGGAAAAAGACGATTTTACTCCGCACACAGAGGGGCAAATGTTTGCTGTGGCGCATAGATCACTTTTAGGAACACTAAAGCTCGGGAGTGTCTTGCAGCACAAGGAGTGAAGGCCATGTTTGGAGGAGTGTGGAATGCTTTGGCCCGTTGTCGTCCCACTGGTCTGGTGATGTTGGTGTCAGGTTGACTGTGATCCCGAGTTACTTGCATTCCCATCATCCCCTCCCTAAAAACATAACACCGACCAGCCCAGTAGTGGAGCTGGATCGTGGCATCAACCCACCAGCCGTTATTGTCCCACCAACTTCTTCTCTATCATACAGGGAGAGAGAGGCATGCTAATCCTTCTGTCCACACAAAAACACATCAGATGTCAGAGGGGGTAAGATGGGAAGGACAGAGTCACCTTGTGCAAACGGGACCTGGTGTTTTCAGACAAATGGATAAACAGTCAGACAGTCAGGCAGACAGCCAGTCAGACAACGGACTGAAGCTCAGCCAAGAACCTTAAAACAAAGCCCACCGGAAGGAGCTTGGCATATTTTAGGTTTAGTGTTATGGTCCTCTTACATAAAAGCATATTTAAATGTGACAGTATTCTTAAACACACATGCATATGTATGACAGCACTCGGCACACACACACACACACACACACACACACACACACACACACAACCTATTCTTGTCCAACCGCTCATCTGAAAAAGTGCAGAGCTGGTTATATTACATTGGGAAGGGCTGTGGGATTTGCAGGGCAGATATTGAAGCTGGATAACCTCTCAGGCAGTTTAAATGTCACTGTCATTGTTGTTGGCTCTGTGCTGTGCTGCTAACTGCACAAACTTAAACTTGCCCATTATAGGAATAATTGTTCTGGTTAGGTGGAATGTGGGCTCAGTCCGTGTGTGGCCAGGCATTGCCTGCCTGCAGTGTGTCTCTAAATGCTTAGCTTCCCTCGGGGAGGTTTGCGTTGCCATGCTTCAACTTTGACTCCACACACACTGACCCTCGAGTGCTGCAGGCAGAGTTTAGAGCTGTACCCTTTTTGTCAGAGATTCAGTTTCAGGGACATTTCCAAACGGGCTAATAGAGTGAAAGCAATTACAATCAGCCACATATGAACTGTGGAGAAGGACACCAACGAACAGAGAGTAAGTAGAAGAAAAGCAGAGGATGAATGTAGATACATTTTGTCATTTAAATCGATGGATAAAACACACAAACGATTCTGCCTTGCTGACAGGACTATGTCTCCGCTGTCATTGTTTAGACACATAGCCAACGGAAAAACCATTGAATTACCAGCCAGTGTGGTTTGTACTCCCAAACTTTATAAAGTCCTGTGTCAACACTTCCCCCTTTACCAAATTCCACTGAAAAGCCTCAGGAATCCTCCTCACTGAATCGCCTGTTGCCTCTGACAGAATTGTCTCATTGTGAAAATCGGGCCCATAAACGCTGTTTGGACTCAACTCTCTGTGTCGAGCAGTTGTGGTCCATCAGATAAATTGAATCAAAGGAGACAAGGCTCCTCTAAAATGTATATGGACTAGATGATAGATGAATAGATTTTGGCATTTCCTATGGGTGAAAAAGGGGAACAGATGTGGCATTTAGCACAATAGCTAGATTTAAGGATAAGGCTTGTGATACTCTATATTTTACATATTGTCAGATAATTCCATAAAAGACCAAAACCAACAATGAATTGATCCTACTAACAAGTGTCGTCTGTGCAGCCAGAGCCTGATGTATCTTATTTCTCTGCGTCATAGAGCGTTATGTTCAAAAAGCAGTTTAAAACACATCACCCACATTGTTACACTGGGTGACATTTTCCTTCACGACATCTGTAGTTTATTTTGAGTCAAATCGACTGTGCTGCTGCCACTAGCACACCAATGTGTATAAGTCCACGGATGAAAATAGTCCCCAATAAATGCAGTATTTACGCCTGTTTGAGTAAGGTTTAGTAATAAAGCTACAGTTCACAGCTGTTTTAGGAAAATATTTACTCCTGTTTTTAAAGATTTACATCTTTAGTAGGAACAAATGTGCTTTGGGTTATTCACACAGACCAGATTCGGAAGTCAGAAAGTCCTGAGAAACAGATTAACACATTGTTGGTTTTTGTCGTTTCACAAAATATGTTGGCAATAAGTAAAATGTGGAATTTGTCTGGTTTATCCTTTTTAATTGGATTTTGCATTACTTAACCGACCTGAACAGGGTACCAATTCATATGGATTGCATTTCAGAACATTAGTCTTTTTCTAAGGAAACCCAAATCACTAACTCCATGTGGCCTGGCATGTTGCAGTAAAGTGTGCAGAGTGTGTTTGGCGTGCAGTCACTCTCTGATGTCTATCACTGTGATTAGAAGTGTCATTAGTTCCAGCTCTGCCAACTCCAGCAGAGCTTGAAAAAACATGTTTATCTATGGACACATAAAGTATAAGAACATATGCACACACACACACACACACACACACACACACACACACACATGCACACGCACACACGCACACTTAGGTTCATTCAAGCATGAAAATGTCTGGGTGCCACACGCAAACAGACAGGCAATCACAAACCTTTCCACTCTTACTCTCTTTGTTTGTTGTTCTGTCTGTGTTTGGGTGTATGTTTTACATGGTGTGCGTGTCTGTTTGTCTTTGCCACATGTTTATAATTTGCGAGGGTCTAATAGAGGATTAAAAACACAATAAATTCAAAGAGGACTCAATTCTTTCAGCTTCCTTTGCGCTGGGAAACACAGTTTACATTTCTCTGTATTAAGGAACTTAAGTGCTATATACTGTGTAGCGGGGCTGCCAGGTTAGATTTGTGTATGTTTTGCTGGATAAGCAGATGTTTGTGTGTAAACACTCCTTCTCCTCCAGATGGGACATCAAATGGGTCTCACAATGGCAGAAAAGGAAAACGCGTCCTTGAGTGCTTTTAATAGATGATTTATGGGTACAGACTGTGCATGACATCTCGTTTAGCTCAGAGGATCTTCCCACACTTTGGGACTCTTGCGTAATTGAGTATCTTGTGTAAAGTATTAAATGGATTATTATTTTTACATGTGTATATATTTCACTAATATCCCATTAAATCTTTTCCAACTCATTCATACAACGCTGGTAATTTTCTCAGAGTTGATTCTCCACATTTTGGCCTCTCTGGGCTTGTTTTTTGTAATGTTTGCAGGAGTCTCCTGTATTCAGATTGTAATGTCTCTGTGTGCAGTGGAATGTGTTTGAAGAGCTGGTAGGAGTACACTGCCCTCTGCCCCTCTCTCTCCTTCATGCTGTCTGAAGTGCATTGCCCTTGCCCCTCCTGTGCCGCCCCTCCTCCCTTTTTGTCTTTCCGCACCGGACCTCCCCTCATGCCCTCTGCTCCCTGGACGTCTGCGCTCTCATCCCTTACCCCCTTCACTCCCATAGTGCCTCCATTCCCCCCCGTCCCCATCCCTTTACCCTCAAACCCAACCATTCTTTGTCCTCCGCTCGTCCTCCTTCATCTTCACCTGGTGTCCGCGCATCCCTCTGTCTGTCTCCATCTGTGTCAATGCTGCAGATGTCCCGTTATCGACAGGTCCTCTGGGAGTATAAACCCCCGCAATCCCTTGCTGCACCCCGTCAGATTCCACGACCTGGACCTTGATTCTGTGGTAAAGGAATGTGTCTGAGGCTGGAGGTCCACTCTGTGATGAACAGTCAAACACACACACACACACAACCTTTTCTGGGGGAAGGAAATAGCAATATTATGGTGTGAAGACAGATGGCTGCCTGTTCTCATCATCTTCTCAATAACGTGACCTTGCATCAGGCCTGAGGGAATTGACACGGAGCAAGGTGTATGTATGTGGGAGGTGCGTGCGTGTGTGTGTGCGTGTGTGTGTGTGTGCAGAGGGTAGAGGTTGGATCCCTGTGGTGCCGTTTATAGTTCCTCACTTTATTAGATTAGTGAAATGTAAATGAAGGCCTGTCATTGCAAATGTTGATTAATATGAATTTTACTGTGGATTATGTTTCTTTATGATCAACTAAACCTTAAGGCTTAGAACTAATCTTCTTCTAGAGTCATTCCATCTCTTTATCTGTTCATCGTCAGCCTTCTCGGCCATGTGTTGAGTTATAATTGGTCTATGATGTTGAGCTGGTAGACCTCTGACAACCTTTGGCCTGGGTCCCCGAGAGAAAGTTCAGTACCAGGAATGGAAACATCACTCTTCTGCTGGGCCACACAGACCGCCACACACACAAACACCGCCAACCACCAGAGCCACTGGAAACAATGCACAAAAAGACGCTTTGGGTTTGAATAAGTGGATTGAGAAATGGAAGCAGAAAGTTGTGACACACTCCTCTCTGCACTCGGTATTGATGTGATCTACATATATCATTCAACCTTGTTTGACAGAATGAGATATTCCCCCTCATCGGTCCAGATGTCCCTCTTGCAAGAAACCCTTTAAAGGAGCATGGGAGTAGCAATGGGCAAAACCCAAGTTGCTCTGCTCTGACGGAGTGAAATGTTGATGCTTTTAATCTCTCTTACATAAGCACATTAACGAGGAGAGGCTCATGTGTGGATAGTTTACACCGAAGCTGCAGTTCTGCTCTGGCTGACAGCTGTTGAAGGCAGAAAGCATTTTGGTCATCTCTTACGTTAAGTGACCACCGCTTTACTTCAGAGCTTTTCCTAAATGTGGCAGATTCTTATATAATATAAATAAAAATCTAAAGTGTGGAAAAAGGCAAAGTTCTGCATTTATTCTTTGTATATTCCTCTGAAGATACTCAACTCCCACACTTTGGCCTTGCCCCTGGCAGACAGCAAGACGACAACCCCCAAGCGCTGACGGATGAATCTCACACTGAGTGGAACTTTTGATATCCTCATCTTTTTTTCCAAGCCTTCACTCCTTCTTCATTTTCCCCAGAGGGAGAGGCCGAACAGGGGCAAGCTCCTTGGTGTCGGACAAGCGGGGCTTCCTGGTGGGTGATAAGTGACGGAGCAGGGCCCGAGTTGTTGGGGTCTGCAGGGAACAATCCCGGAGACGCCCTGAGGGTTCAGAGGACATGTCAGAGGTCATGTGTGAGGAAGATGAAGAGAGACTGGATCAAGCTCCTTGAGGTGCCACAACACAGATGGCAATGAGGGGTAATAAGAGAGGAAGCTGGTGTTGCGGTGCAGGCCATATCATGGGAACTACTACTAAAGGGATATTCTGAAAGTGTGTGTAAGTGACACCTTTTAAACTAGCTCACACTAATGAAGCACCCTGCATGCTCAAACACTCCACTCAAAGCATAATAATCAAAGAAGAAAGCCATCCGACCGAAGCAATTAAGAGGTTTGTTTTCTGAATGCCTGTTTGAAGCAGCTGACATGCTGCCCATTAATCTTTCATGGAGCTCGTGGCAGAAAATCCACATTACGTTACAGATATGTGCACATATTTGGGCAAGCTATTTATTTATCATGAAATGGGAACTACAGGGTCGTTAGCTCTTATTGTAATTTGTGTCGTACATGCTTTTCTATTATGCTCTGAGCTTCCCTTAATGTGGTCTCTGTTTGGGGCTGCAGCAGATGGCAGGTGTAACTAATTAGGATGTGGGTGTATAACTTTGTGCAGTGTGTGTGTGTGTGTGTGTGTGTGTGTGATAAGAGAGAGAGAGAGAGAGAGAGAGAGAGAGAAAGAAAGAGAAAGTGAGGAAATCAGTCTGAGAGGGGTGTGCATGGATGTCTGGATGCATGTTTGTACTCATGACTGATTGTGCAGGGCTTTTAGCGTTTGTATGTATTTGCAGAAGATCACAGGGCCGGACTTCAGCTGTGGGATGACCCCTAGCTGAGGCCCTTCTGGCCCCTGGGGGTCAACCGCTGAAGTGGGTGTCTGCTCTCTCAGTCGGTGCTCTCTGTAATGGTGCCCTGTTAACGCACACTAACTCTATTAGCCGGAGTTATGAGAATTTTAAAGAGCATTTTAAAAGTGTTATTTTCAAGGAGATACAATCTGAGTTGAGTTAAACTCAGGAAACGGCACAAAACAGGGACACATGACTGCTTTCGCAGTCTGTTAGTCACATCACCAAACTCTGGTGTGTCTTTTTTTCTTTCATTATGTTAGACTAATTACCTCCTGTTCTGCCCGAATCCTTTGCGTAATAAAAATCAAATCTCTCTACAGACAAGCATTTCCTGTTTGGCAGGAAATGGACTTTAGAGATAAGGACCATTTGCATAAAGATGGCAGAAAGATGAGTGTAGCGTGTAATTATTTGCAGGGAGAAGTAGAGTCAGGTCAGAGCTTGTTTCTACTCAAGGGTAACGTCCTTGTCCTGATAGTGGTTTGATTATCTTAATACCAATCCTTTGATTCAGTTGATTTATTTGATGTTCTCTTATCACAGATGTCGGCCTAAGGACAGTTCCCATGCACTTGGCATAGCAATAGAATTGTTATGCCATCCAAACTGATTTATTGAGATGATATCAGGCATCTCACCAATGTATCTTAGATGCAATACAGGCAGTGAATTGACCACTACATGATGTGCAGGATGTATTTGTGACAATGTTTTTAGTATGTTGGACATGTGAGGTGAAGTTAGAGGAATAGTTGGACACTTTATTTATTCGCTTTCTTGGCAAAAGTTAGATAGAAAATTGACACGACTCCATGGTTTCCATTAAATATGAGACGGTTAGCTTAGCTTACTATAAAGACTGGATGCAGGGGGAAACAGCTAGCCTGGCTTTGTCCAAAGTTAACATAATTCCCCGTACTTGCACTTCCAAAGTTTAGTAATTAATGAGTTACATCTAATTTATTTACGTATGTATAGTTGTGGTTGTAAAGGGTTTAATGTGCTGTCTTAATTAGCTGTCCGTTTCCTCTGTTTACTGTCTTTGTTGAAAGATAAGCTATCCGGTTGCCTGCACATTCACTGTACAGACATGAATGGCATCAATCTTCTTATCTAACTCTCGACAAGAATGCAAATAAGCGTATTTCCCAAAATGTCAAACTTTTACTTTATAGAAATACAGGCAGTGCACCATGTTGATTCAGTTAGATATCAAGTAATCTCATGACTTTGACGAGCTGTTGTCACCTTTCCCTTTAAAAGCGTTTCTACAACCAGTCCGTACTCCTCAGTCACCCCCTCTCCGACAACCACAGCACCGTCCACCATCCAGCCATCCATGTATTAGCGAGGGCTCACCTTCCAAAGATTGGCTGACTTTCAAAGACACACTTGCATATGATAATGTGTAGCTGTGGTTATTATGTCAGATGAGACGTGTTTTGGGGAGCTGCGGAGATGTCTGCGTGCGATAGGGACTGGTAGGAACACGCAGCTTTCTGTTTGAGAGTGAAGTCGTCTGTTTTGGTCTGTGTTTCTGGGCCAGGTAATGAGCTGAGGGGGGCTCGTGCGTGTCACTTCAAACTGTTTTGATGCTGTTATTAAAACCTCATGTTATATCTTCAGCATTCTTTCGTACTCTTTTTTTGGGGGGGGGTTATCTCCATCAGTGAAATTCCAGATGCCAAGAGCTCCCATTCAATATTAGTGATTTATTTTCAAATGCACTTAAATATGTCTATGGACATTTAAAAAAAAAAAGTGTTGCCTTGTCATCAAGTGGCACAGCAAAAGTGGAAACACACCGAGCGTTAAGTCAGTGTTGGAGTCAGAGATTGGCTCTGGTTTTTCTCAACCTCTCTTTGAACCACAGGAGCCTGAATGTGTTGAAAGTTTTTATAGAGAGCAGAGCATCCCAACTCATGTCAAACTTGTAGTTTTTATCCTGAGTTTACAGTATTTGTGATTCATAGATGAATTCAGTGAAAAATAGTGTACGATTTTGTTTTCCGTTGTTAACTTTGGATGATGATGACGATTTCATCAGATCAATTTGTCGATCCTGTGTTACTAACACTTTGAAGTATGAGTCAGAGTGAAATCTAAACAGCAGCTGAGCAGATTAGCATAACATTTAGTTCACGATCCTCAAAAGATGCTATAACTTCTTGAGCCTCTACATATTTATTTTATTGCCACTGTCAGAAAAACTGTTGACCAACAATTTTGTCTGTGACAAGATGTCACAGCTAGATTTTGAATTGTTCACAATTCAAATATTCATGAATTGAACTCAAAGACATAAAATCTATAATGATATAAAATGGAGAAACAGAGAATGTTTGGCATTTTTGCTTGATAAATTACTCAAATACCAAAAATGTTCCCAATAATATTCTGTAATGAAGAGATAAAGAAATCAATTAATAATTTAATTGTTTCAGCTCTGGTATTGTAAAAATGTTTTTCTGCATTTAATGTTTTCCATCAAAAATCTTCTTTTTGAAATCCATTAGCTTTTTCGTTTTATTGTCCTAAAAGTTCTGCCTCTCGGTGGGGCTCAGTATCTCGGTGGCCTCATAAGTGAAATAAATCCACTGTACAGACACTTGCACATTTCTTATCCGAGTGATGGCAGTCAGGCTCCAGGCCGCCTGTGGGAGTGTGTGCACTGGATGCTGGTAGGTCAAAGGTCTTGGCTTACTGTAGCAGTTTATCACATTAGGGTTGGCACTAATATTACCCAGTTGCATGATTGATCGCAAAGCCTTAAACTTGCCCAACTTCACCACAGTTTCCATTTACGCAACCAGAGAATCAAACGCCCCTAACTGTGTCAGAAGTAACCAGATTGGCTGAGAGACATCTCTGGCAATGCTTATACTTCCTCTGTGGTCTTCCTAGCTTACACGGTTGTTGTGGGAATGACGGTGAGACTGGAATGATGTCTTCAAACTGTGTACAGATCCCGTTTTTCCTCATCCACATGGGATGTTATAAATGTTTGTGTCTGCTCTGTTTTTAGTGGCAAATTTGCATTATACATTCTTACCTAACACACACACACATTTGATTTCCTACGGCCACTATTGCTCACACACATATACAAACGCTCAGTGTGCTTTCTAGAGTACACCCCGTGAGTCATTGCGTGGGTACATACCTGTCAGAGTTTATGGAAATAAAGTGCAGGTGAGGAGATGGAAGAACGTTTTCCAATCTGTGTAGGCTGATGTGTTTGACTGCTCGGGGGGAGTTCAGAGCTGCGATTTATAAAGTACTTTTTTACCTCTATTTTGGAGCACAACCCCTCATTACCTCATTACCATTTCATCTGTGGCGGTGGAATGCAAAAACAACTCAACACTGATTGCCTAACATTGAATATTTCTTTAACATAAAACAAATGAGTATGGCAGGTTTTCACCTAAACACGACAATGAATTAAAGCTGTCTGTGGGATCTTCCTCATGCAGGGCTCAAGAGTAACGTGATAAACTGGGCTCGCTGGTCATATTAGCAGGTAGCGTAGTCAGTGTAAGGCAACAACAGCTTGTGGCTCACCTGGGGCTATGACCTCTACGCACTGTAGTGGGAGGGAGGGAGCGAGACGTGGAGAGGGCAAAAGAGAGATAAAGATGGATGGCCAGTGGAGGAAAGAGAAACAGCAAGAAGAAGAAAAA
>JAVQJD010032629.1:0-11932 GCA_036023655.1 Nannoperca australis | reverse complement strand
TCACACACACACACACACACACACACTCACACACACACACACACACACACACACACACAAGCACACAAACACTCCTCTGTCCACAAAACACTACATGGGTGACCTGCAACAAATGTCCCTAATAAGGAAGAGGAGGATGATGACGATAATACTGACGTCAGGTGGAGCCAGCTACATACACACACACACACACACACACAGTCTCATACCTGCACACTCAAACACATTCAGACACACACACTCATGCACAATCCAAACACACACACAGAGAGAAACAATGACACACACTTGACAATCCAGCAAACAGCAAACATGCCCAAAACAAACACACACACACACACACACACACACACACATTTCCCAGCAGCCACAGACCTTCATGACGAAGAAGAGCAGCAGGATGAGGAAGACGCTGACGTCAGGGTGCAGCCAGGCGGCGGAGCGGCCCAGGCCGACCGGAGGTGGAGATCCAGAAATCTTTGTCCACGTAAAGTTGTCAAACAGAGAGTTGATACACTCCCTGGGCATCAGCTGGAGAGAGGGAGGAGAGGAAGGAAAGGAAGGAAGGAAGGAAGGTAGGAAGGAAGGGATGAGGGCAGGGAGCATGGAGGGAAGGTTAGGGTGTGAGTGGGGTGGGCAAGAGGAGGTGGAAAGATAGGGAGCAAGGGTGGAGTAAATCAAAGAGAGGTGGGCAGAGAGGGCAGAGGGGGGAGGACAAAAAAGAATGACATAAGAAGTATCATTAGTAAGAGAAAGAGAAAAGAAGAGTGGGGGTCAGGGAGGAGGGGATTAGAAGAGAAGTAAAGACAGAAGAAGTCGGGTGTGTGTAAAGGAAACTGGAGACAAAAAGTAGGAGAAGGGAAAGAGAAAGAGGGATGGGGAGAGGAAGAAAGTGAGAGTGAGTGGGAGGAAAGTTCAATGAAGGGAAGGAGAAAAGAGCAGGAGGAAATGGATGAGAAAGGAGACAGGGAGGGAAAAGGAAAGAGAGGAAGAAAGTCAAGTGGGATAAACAGGCAGGAAGTGATCCAGAAGGCTGGAAGCAGACGGGTCCGGGTGGCCGAGTGCAGTGACTCATTCTCTTTAGATGAATCACGAATGACTAATTCACTTGGACCATTTTGCATAGATGCCTCTGAGTTTGCTCGCAGGCACAAATCGCAGCGCCTCCACATCTGCATAACGCCACTGCGGGGAACAACAACACCGGCGCCATTCAGATCTTTTACTTTTCTACTTAATACTTGAGCTGAGGGGGTTGAATGGAGGCGCTCTGGAATTGATCAGTCAGAGTGTGAGTGGAAATGTTGAGAATGCGCTCAGTGAAAGGCTGCTGCTGGCCTGGACGGAGCTGGATGTAATAACAGGCTTTCCTGTGCCTTTTTGAAGCTGTGGGTTCACGTCTGGTTCACAAGCCACGGAGCATTTAATCTCTTCTCTTCTGTCACCCTGCACTGTGCAATCTCGTCGGACTGGAAGGATTTCATCCCCCAGAAGCCATATACTCAGTTTTCAGGGGGAGAAAGTATCAGTCAAATACAGATTCACTGAGTAAAGTTAAATTATTTAAAGGCAGATATCACTTCGCTTCTCTGCTGTGTTAAAACCATGCTCATAAAGGTGTGAGACATTTCTAAAATTAGGGTGTGAAAGACATGCGCCGAGGGCACAACAAAAAGGAAAGAACATGTTATGGTGTTGATGACTGACATATGCACACAAATGAATACCCGTGCACTTACAGCAGCACATAAGAAACACACCTGGTTCACACTGAGTGCTCAGTTCTAAGTCTGTGACACACATGAGTGGTTGAGCTGTTGATACATGGCTGATACTGTCTGAGCTTTTACCTTAAAACAAGCCACATGAGCTGCAGTCACCTACAACCACAGCAGCGCCACAGATGCACATTAATACGTTTTATTTCTTAAGCCACAGTTTACAGCTCATATCTGAAATGTTCATCCTAATTTACTTTACTTTATCTCACCTGCTATCCCAAATCTGGCAAAATGGATCATGTAGATAAAAAAAAAACAACTTGAATTTCTTTTCAGCTTCCTACCACGCTAACACCATCGTGTTGGCGGCTCCCTACCGCACTGAGAAGTCACAGTTTGACATTTTGAACTTCAATACCCCCAAAGTCCTGTGATGTAGCAGCAGTAAAGGGAACACAGCAGGTTAATATTCATCAATTCGACTCGCCCGTGATGAATCCAAAGCAAGAACCAACATCCACGTCTGAAAAGTGCCTTAAACCTGCATTCTGTCTAATGGCCAGCAGGGGGCCAATCCACTGGTTGCAAAGAGTCAAACTTGATTTATTACCTCAGTAAACATTTTCCTAATGTTTATGGTCTCAATCGCCAGTTTCAAGTCTTCTTCAACACAGCATGTCCCATTTAGAGAAAAATAGATGATAAAGTAGGGTATGCTTTAGGGGCGTGGTCAATCAGGATAGAAGTGTTGGGTTGTACTAAAAGACACTAGAGAGTCTGCGGTTCATTTGTTCCAGTAAATACATTTACAAGCTAACTTTGTTAGCAGCGACTTCGCACGGCGGAGACAGGAGCCGGTGTAGGTGGGGGCGTGGATAGTGTCATCAGTTTCTCAGATCCCTAGCTCCACCCTCTCGTCCAAATATGGTCACTTCTGGCTCCAAAAAACAAAGATGGCGATGACTTCTTTCACACATTCTCTGATCCAGAGAGACAAAAGACCTCAGAGATGCTGGCAGGTGTTTGGATTTTACTTTCTAGTCATGATGCATCATGGTCCACAGATGGATGTTGGAGAACACGAGTTTGTTCTCTACAAGATGTACATGTACATAAATATAGTGTGCAATGGTGTTTTAAAACATGGGGATTAGTGGCATTTCCTGCTGGGTTCTGTTCACCAGCTCTCTGTAGCTGTCAGAACTGCAGGCAGGTACAAACAGATGTTTACATGAGAGCCAGGAGGGATAACAAGATATGAACCTGACCTCTCCTGCCATGAACTGTCCAAACCCGGGTGGGAAGGTCAAGGTGGCGATGACCAGCGTTACCACAGCAGGAAACACCAGCCGGCTGGGAGGGAAGACAGAATAAAGCTTCGTTAAGGAACCACAAAAATGCAGCAAATATTCAAAATGTCGACCCCACTGACACACGGAGACTCACTATTTGGTCAGGAAGCGGGTCATGGCGTTGGGTCGTCTCATGAACAGCACCACCTGTCTGTTGAGATAAACGAAGAAGGCCCCCAGGAACCCACAGGAGATCCTGCACAAACACATAAAAACGCCTTTAAAATGACTTTAACACAACAAACGGTGTCATGCAAGGATTTGTATGTAACTTGTAGAGAAAGCACAGTCACATTGAACTCAACACACACGGCACACGATCGCAGCAGCACACACGTGTCTCCGTCTTTGGTAAAAGGTGAACTAATAAATTTGATTCCCCGTGTTTAAAATGCTACATTTGCATAAAGTTTGACTTATTAACATTTTCCATCTTGTCCATTAGGACGTTTGGACACACACACACACACACACACACACACACACACAGTCTCTTTCACTCACCCAATGATGGCGAATGCCGGCAGCTCCTGCAGGTCAAAAGGGAAATCCATGCGAAAGTTTGTCCTGAACAGAGCAGTGATGGTTACTGGAAGACAGAGAAAAGGTGAGGAGACATTTATCTGTCAGTCTTCAGGGATCTAAACACCGGTGGAAATAAGATTTAGTCTCATAACAAACAAGTCATTGTCTTTATTTTGCAGCAACAGCTGCTGTAGGATTGTACTGCAAGGTCATGGGAAGATTCTTGGTTTATCTAGAACTCAATTTGATATTGTAACCAGAGTCAGGCATTCAAATGCTGCTACATGATGGAGGACACCATCTAGTGGAGAATGTATGAAGTGCCTACAGTGCACACATTAAGACAGTGTCAGCTTGCTTAATAACGGATAATGAAGTAAGGGCGCCCTCTAGTGCACATCTGATAAAGAGAGTGCACTAGAGTCAAATACAATATTTACAATGACTGTAAACATCTTGTTTCTTCTACCTGCGTCTTTGTTGAACACGGATAACACTCTGAATATGAAGGCACTGAACGTAGCAGCAAAGTATCCTCTCCAGTAGTTTCTCACAGCAAAGTACGTCGACGTTACCTCAATACTGAAGAGCACTCCTGGTGGAGGAAGAAAATAGACGAAGAGCAAAGCAAAAGTCAAACAGGCAGGAAAACAACGCACTAATCCACCACAGCTGAAGAAAGGTACATGCAAGAAACCTGCAACATCTGTGGATATTTCAAATTACAAGTTACTTTTTGATCAAAGATCTTGAGCAGTTTCCTGTGTGCATAGATGTCAAATCAGTGTGTTTCCTAAAGGTGACAGAAACATGAACACATGTAGGGCAGAACAGGAAAGGCAAAAGCTGCGTACCTCCAAGTGGAGTGCCAAAGCAGCAGCCCACCCCAACAGCACAGCCCACTGTCAGGATGTCTGTGTAACAGTATGGATTCTACTGATCCAGAGAGGAGGAAGAAGAGGACAGGATTGAGACAATACACATTACAACATACGTTTTCTTACAGTCACACAGTAAAAGAGCGTGTTTCCTGACATCAGCTTACCTGATTAACTCCAGAAAAGAAGGACATGATCCTGCTGAGAACTGCAGCACAGATACTGGCAATGTGAACAAACGGGCCCTGAGTGGAGGAGATGGTGTTATGAGGCTGAGCAAACAGTACAAGAGCAAACCCCCACACCACAGATGTTGTTCCACCCACCTCTTTGCCTACAGGCATCCCGCTGCCCAGGGCAGCAGTCAGACCGATGACTTTAGCAACAAAGGCCTTGAGAGTGAGATATTCCTTCAGCACCACACCTCTCAGGATGGTCTTGAGCTCCGGGATGCCAGAACCTGAGACAGAAACAGAGGTTGTTTAGGAGGGAAAGGGGGACACAGATTCCTATTGAGCCCGGAGACCTACAGTAGCAGTCATGCAAAAGCTGGACACAGATGCACAATACAATTTAAAGCACTTCCTGGTTTGTTGAAGCATTTTACTGCTCATTTCCAAACCTTTTGTTCTTGGTTTGTGAGAAAGATGTGAGATAATGTGGAAAACATGCTTCTGTGTTCTTGTGAAGCTGAGGCAGGTAATCAGGCACCCTGGGGGAGCTTAGACTCTGCAGGGGTTCACTCCCGTCAAATACTACAGCATTTGATCTCACTGATTAGCTGAGATAAAGATACCAATACATTCTAAAACCTGCAGACTCTCAGCCCCAAACCATTTTGTCATCCCCTGACTTACTGAGAGAGAAATCAAAGCTCTTATATGCACGGGATTACACGTTAAAGTAATCACTTAGAGACATTATACCAGAGAGTAACGGCAGAGGAGCATGAGGGCATGGGCATGATGAGGAAGGGGGTACAGACCGATAGCTTGAGGAGCAACCAGGTGACAGAAGAGGGAGGAGAACAGGATGAACATCAGGGGATAAGAAACCCAGGCCAGGTACTGCAGGGGAATGTTCCCCCTCAGCTCCCCATAAATCCATTTATAGGCTGAAGGAGGGGCAGCGGGGAGAAAGAAAGAAAGGAGAAAAGGAAAAGAATGATGGAATGAAAAGAAGAGAGAAGTCTGACATGGAAGGTAAGAAATGAAACCGGCGTAAAAGAAAATTCAAGAGCGGAAGAGCATTCCTTTAATGGCTCCTGCAGTGCATTGTGGGTTCTGTAGTCCTACCTTGCAGGCTCTTTGCGCTGGCGTAGTCCATTGTCCAGCTGACCAGCGCCATCGTGATGCCCAGCAGAACAAGGAAGATCCAATCTTCTCCCAACCTGGTCACGAGGAATCGCTGCACTCGTGCTATGCAGTCTGACGAAACCAAACACCACAAAAGGTCATCCGTCTATCTATTGATCCATCCATCTATTGATCCATCTATCATCTATCCATCCATCCACTTTTCTACCTTTCCTCAGGATTGCTCACCTCTACACTTGGAGAAGGAGCGTTTCTTCTTGATAGAGGATGTAAGTCCCGGTTCAGCTGTTTGCTCGTCAGGGTCCTGATCCTCTGCCTCCATGTTGGACTGCCGCCTGTTCCTCTGTCTGCTGTGGAAGCTGTGCTGATGTCCGTGTCGACTGTGGCAGCCATTTTGGCCGTAGCCGCGGCGGCCATATCCGTGTCGTGTCCTCCCATGGCTGCGGGGGTAGCTGCCATGTTTCTTGATCTGTCTCTCTGTCAGCAGGCGTGTGGCCTCCCGTCTGCCAGAGCCTCCTTGGTGCTCTTGGTACTCCCCATAGAGCTGTCAATCAATCAGAAAAAATTATCCACGAATCACAGAACAAATCATGTGAACATCCAGCATTCATTCATTCATTCGACATAAACATGCGCAGGCAGTTCCTGAGGAAGTGAGAACGTGGAGTGTGACAGTAGCTACTCTCCTTTGGCCGAGAAGAGTCCGTTTTAAAAATAGACGAGACCACGTGTTGAACCAAACACGGAAACACGGGCCCCGCCTCTGGATTTATCACCTCTGGACAGACTCCATGAACACTGCCTGGGACATCTGGGGAAAAGATTCCTTCTCTAATTCATCTCTCCCTCTCAGCAGCAGTAATCTCTCCATCCTAGACACACTAGGCCTCACTACATTTTGAAGAAGTTACAATAATGCCTTTCTGTAGTTCAGTTCACTAATTACAACATCCAGGTGTGAACTTCTGACTGACATACATCCACACTTGGGACCTGCCTAGCGGACCTACTGGTAACTGCTGTGCAGATATTTAATGAAACTGACATGTTTAATGTGGGGTGTTGTTTTCTGTTTTATCACATTTACTGCAAATGATATCAAATGTAAAGTGGTAAATTACAGAACAACTACAGTAACATGAAACAATACTATGCAGGGACACCAGAGGTCGCCAGAGTCCTAAAGGTTCAGGTCTGAAAGGAAAAGGTCATGAGTGGACAGATTTCATGTTGATGCATTTGATACACATACATTTAAATAAAAATATATAGAATCTAATTATGTGCTGGCTACACCACTCGTAATTACAACTTATCAGAATGTATTTATTGATCCACACTCTACTGAAGCTGTTTAATATTCCTACACTGTGCACACAAATATTTGAGTCATACAGGGCTCATAAATATTCTCGGCACATCAGCAGCAGACAATAGAAGTCCAGGAATACAAGTGACAAGCTGGTAAGTCGTGTCAGTGCAGTAACCTTTCAACAGCTTCTAATTTAGCAGGTTCGTGGACAGACAGATTGATGGATGGATGGATGGATTTAGACACACACACACACACACACACAGACACACGTGTGTGAGTACATAAGGTGCAGTCAATGCAGTGTAACTCGAGCAGCATAACACACAATGTGCTATAACTGAAACAACAGGCGGTGCTCATGTGTTTAATGTTGAATGGATCGCACAGCATATTGTTCTGCTGATCTGATGGAGGTGGGACGAGACTTCAAGAAGCACAGGGAGGATTTTCTCCTCAGAGATTATTCCTGACAGGTCCTGAAAGCTCGTGTCTACAAGAGCGTTACACACCAAACAGCACACACTGGAAAAGATAGTCTCAAGAAAAGGTTCAGTTCACACAGAAATGTCTTTCTCGTCAGCCCCTGTACAACAAACACACAGACACCAGTAGTAACAGGCTCCTCTACTCCTCTTAGACGCCTTTAGAGCAGTCGCTTTTCACCTGAAATGAACAATAGCATCTTGCAACATGTGGTAAAATGATCTCAACTCAAAGGTCCACTTACTAGAGTTTTCAATGCTTAAATACATTGGTAGTTCAGGATTCGGACACTCGAGTTGCATTCGAATTACTTCAAAGAATTTATTTGTAAATGTAATGTAATTTAAATGTTAGTTCTCATTTGTCCAAACTGGATTTTGGGGAAAACGTGACAATCTCTGAGCTGACTGGCTAAATATGTAATACCAGGCAAAGAAAGCTGCGCAGGTTCATTCAGCATTGCTCTTAATAAAAGACTTCTCTACTTCAACCCTAATGCTTCACAGCCTCGCCACACCTTGCATGTATGGGATGAATAAAAACTACTTGTTTCTGTATGTATTGATAGTCAAATTCACCTTTTCACTCCTTTAAAATCCACACCTGTCCGCTACAAACACTTTGTTTACCTGGACATACAACAGGTGTGTTAACTAGCACACAGCAGCTAACTTTAAAGCACTAGAACACACGGAGGACTAGAGATGCACACAGCAAAGCAATGAATTCATTCAGAGAATTATCAAGAATATGCACATTATGTAAAATGTTCCTCAGTAATAAACAATGTAATCTAGAGAAATATAAGCTAAAGTGAAACCTAATATGTTTACAACAAGTGTTGGTCAGCTGAGCGGGCGCATTGAATTGTATGTTTGGAAATACAAATCAGCTGGTCGCTGCTGTGCAGCTCAGGACCGGAGGACCTCCAACATGGCCACCAGAGCATGTTGTGTTGTAAGAAACCCATGTTTCCCACACTCTCCCTCCTTTACCTCATTCCACCTCTCCTTCCTGTTTTCCCTCATGACCAGTGAAACTCTACTCTTCACTAATCCACTCCTGTGCCTCCTTCCTTCGTTGCCCCCTGCTGTCCCTTCCTTTCTTTCCCCCTCTCTCTCTGCCGGTGAAACACTACTCTGGTCTAAATTTAGTACCGCTGCGATCCAATATTCCTCATTACTCTTCCCACACCTCTCTCTCACCATCAGTGTACCTTGCAATGCCTCATCATCTCTCTCGCTCTCTCTCCAGTTGTGTTTTAGCCCCTAAAGGACTTATGGAGAGGAAATATGAAGTGATAAAACTGCTCCAATGTGCAGGTATAGTTCCTGCTTTACGTAATGCACAGCTTAAAGACATACGTTACACCTAGTGGAAAGTCAGGTACCAGGCAATGCACCATGGGAGGACTCAGTGCCTTGCTCTATGGCTGAGTAGCATTTGACTTTTTTCTATACTAGTGTTAATACAACATACAAGCCTTTATAAATACTATACTTTTAATAATGTAAATGTGTTTTTCTGCTAAACTAAAGCAAAACTTCTTGAATGTTGTGAAATTACAAAGTAAACAAGATGATGCATCTGATCAGCTGTCGGGACCTGACAGCTTCAGTAATACCCAGTCCTATGAACTCATTTTGTTGGGTGCCAGGAAAGTTTCAAGGTTTAATACCTAGTCCTGGTCAAAGGATTATGGGTAAACAGGGAATAAAGAGCGGTGGTCCAGGTAGTCACCGTGGTGCTGATGTCATCACCTTTAAATGACCTTTGATGAACTCAAAAAAAGTTCACACACACACACACACACACACGTTAGGAAGGTGGACTGAATATTAAACCCATGATAAAAGTATTAGTTGCCACCTTGAAGGCTGTTTGAACCAAGAAACCCAAGAATTACTTACATTCGTTAACATAGTGAAAATAATCAGCCTAAAGTGATTCGCAGAACGCTGGAAGATGTTTTGTAGACAGTACTGAGCACAAACAACCTCATCTTCCATCGTTTGTTCAATAAAGAATGAAATAGAAATAACTTTGTAGACCTGGCTCTGCACTTTGAGTGATGTTGGCATTTACAGCAACTTTACAACTTGTTCTTCTAATCAGACTCCATGTGTTTCTCTCAAGGGCGCAGGAACTAGAGATATTTATACAGATACTGTCTACTACGCAGAGTTACTGAGCCATCAAATACATCCTACATTTAAAATAAATTCTTTCTTGTGAAAAGCCTTGAGGACTTCTTTTTTACATTTTCTGCAGATTTGTAGCTCATTACTTTTGGTGCTAAAAAGATTAAAAAAACAAAAACATTTTAGCTCATCTTTAGCATGCACGACTTCTGGACCAAATATTTTAACCATAAAAAAATGAGTAACTAAACAGTAAGTGGCTTTCCACAAAATTGAAAAATCGCAAAAACGTTTGTACACTTGGCTGAGGAGGAAAAGTTGGTGTATTGATAAAAGATAAAGGCAACAAAGTGCAGTGGAAACAGACTGAGAATAAATCACCACGTACATGAAGCATGTGACTTGGTGAAACAAACAGAAGCGCTACATTTCCATCATGTTTTCTACACAGTTTTTCTTCTGCTGTGGTTTCATGGCACCCAACAGGAGACGTAGTGGTGCCACCTCCTAATATTCACATAACAGCAGCGCTTTTGCTGAGTTTCTGTAAAACTTTTCACAACCTTTGGATGGAAACCGGACCACTGTCGTGTAATGGGTCCCCTCTGCTTTGGTGTAGTGATGGTGACATGGCGATGAGAGCTACATGTGTACAGCTGAATGGGAGCGCATGCCGTTATAAGCTGTCATTTGAAGTCTAACCTAATGCATATGAAGGACTTCTAAAATAGAGAAGGGTTTAACTCCATACATTCTCTGCATGACTCCCAACTCACGCTAACTCTCTTTGTAGTGGGGGGAGCGATTATTATTGTTATTCAAGTATCTTCAAATGACCATAAACTATGACACAAACATGCACGTACACACAATGCACTCCAAAGGACAAGAAACAGCCCTGCTCTCATGAGTGACATGTAAACACGAGGGTTACCTCAGCCCGCACAGCCTCCACACAGACAGGTTAGATGACGTGGCACTTCCTTGAACTCCACGCAGGAATCTGGTTTCAACAACCGTTAGATTCTATAAGTCACAGTGACCACGAGCCCTCACATACCAGCCAATCAGCACCGCAGAGGCTCTGCAGCCAGGGTGCAAAATGAGCTTGTTTACCTGCCACCTGGTGACTGAAGAAAATTGCATATTTCACCAGCATTCAGCTGGTGGCTGGTGCTAATGTTGTGCTAATGTTTGCAGCTGTATGGTTTAGTCTAGAGTGGAGTACAGCTTTATTTCAGCAAACAACAAACGGAGCGTTTCGAGGTTTAAACGTTGTTTCTGTGAAATGCAAACATCTTCTTCAGCATGAAGTATCAAATAATTAAGAGTATTTTAACGTAAGAGATGCAGAAACAAATGCAGGGCTACAACATTAGCTACATATACACACCTTCAGGAGTCCGAAGTAATCTGTGATTCTGATGTTGATGATTACACTTCACTCCTCACATCTCAACAGAACTACATGTCTGTACCATGATATTTAAATTGTGTGAACAAATAAAGACAAAAGTAAAGTTAATGCAAATTAGTACTCATCTTGGATTTAAAAAAGAACAAAATTAAATATGAATATTAAAAATGCCAGGGCAGATCTTGAATTGTGTTTCTGGCTGATCTGCAGCATGTTTTCTCAGTGAAAGCAGAAGACTCTGTTTAACGTAAACTGTGCACTCACAATAATAAGGAATTATTTCAGGGCCTTTGTATCGCACTGCATAACACTTCCATGACAGAGCATACCAAAGTCATGATGAAAATCCTTCAGATGTTCGGAGGCACCCTTCACACCGCCTTGTCCCAAAACACACATACAACCACATGAATGGTGAAGATTAGCACCACGATCAGGTTTCCCCTCTTCGGACAAGCACGCAGCACACAATGCACACATTCTGCAGATGGACACAGAAGGACACATACTTACTATACATACACTTTCTCACACACACACACACACACACACACACACACACACACACACACATATGCAAACACACTGCGTTACATTACATTTACATTTAGGCATTTAGCAGAAGTGTTAAGACCAACCAGGGCTTAAGAAACGAGGCGCAGAAAGGGTAGCAAACAGGTGGCGGGCAGAGAGAAAAGGAAGTAGCAAGACAGCGACAAAGTGTGTGTGTGTGTGTGTGTGTGTGAACATGTATATGTGCATGCCAAGATCAGGGGTGAAGGAG
>JAVQJD010032626.1:0-11062 GCA_036023655.1 Nannoperca australis | reverse complement strand
TGCGGTCACAGGAACTGACCTGTAGATGTTTCCTCAGGTTTGACATCGAGCATTTTGATGTTGACAGCATTTTCACCTGGTAAACAAACTTTACACTGTACAGTAATGTTAGAGCCTGTTTGTGTTTTCATGAGGAAACTAATTTTGAATCTCCAGCACTGAAAGGCGCTGCTGTTGGGACAAATGAATAGAACGTCTTTGTAATCACCAACATTTTGATTTGTAACTGTAATTTAATTACATATTTTTCTTAGGAACTGTAACAGATTACAATTACATTTATTTTGTAATTTAATTACGTAACGCCATTACATGTAACTAGTTACTCCCTAACACTGACTATATAGCTATGTATTATTTATTAATGTCAATTACATTTAAAGCTCAGTTATGGCCCTGCCTTGTATGTTGCACTTTTTGCATTTGAGATGTGCTTCTCACTGACCTGTAAATAATGACAGCAAAGGGATCTTCACCAGCAGGGCAAGGCACACACACACGAGAGGAGCATCCTCATGTGCTATATATAAATACAGCATAGATGCATTTACACACAAATCCACACCACCCTGCTGTCCGCGACATGCACACAGCACGCAATGCTATATACATATATATATTTGATGCTTTCTACATACCAACACACAAGCACACCCATGCACATACACACACAGACTCACAGGATGTGATATACATGCACGATGTGCTGAACTGTGTGACCTGCTGGGGTTTGCTGCAGTACAGTAACAGTGGGATCCTCCCTTTAGCATAATGTGACTCTAGTGCACTGGTGGATAAAAACTTTAAAGAGACACATCCCTTCAAATGTGTTAAGGCTGCAAATATGACCAAATAAATGGCACAAACTCATCATTACCATGTACAGAATGATATTGATCTGATAAGTAGGATTTAAACCTGCTTAGTGTGGTGCCTTTAATGCCAATTAAATGTTGTAGTCTCTGTAATAGGATGTGATGGTCAATGGTATTGAATGCGGTTCTAAAAACTAATAGGACAAATGCAGAGACAAGGATTGTGGCACATAGCCTTTTAATAAGGACAGATTGATCATATCTAGTAAAGAAGTGCTAACTAAGGCTAGTATTATACTGCAGAGCGGACACGTTTGTGTCTTCTTGCATGAGTGTCGTCGTGTTTGATTAGTTGTTTGAGTAAACGCCGATCTACTGCGCATGTGTATTTACACTCCGATCTACTGCGCATGTGTGGAACGTGTCTGCCGAGCGGGCTCTAAAAACAAGTATAATTTGAAATGCTCTGCGCACGCGGTGTCCGCGACCGCACACGAACGTGTCCACTCTGGAGTATAACACTGGCCTTACTATCTTGCCAGACTGAACGTTATCCTTCCAGTTTGGTGGAACGCCATTTCCTTTCAAGTTTTCACGATGTTTGTTTTAATTTGCGGGTTTGCAAATTATACCATGAAGCTGTCCTCTGTTTTATTATTTCACTTTTTAAAGGGGCAATAGAGTTGAGTGTCATTTGCAGGGAGCCTGCAGCACTATCAAGAATACAACAAGGGACTAAAGTTAGCATAGGAGTCCTCTGATATATTGAGATATGGTGTTGAATAAAATGCAGATGGAATCACTTCCTTAAATTTTGCTACAGCAGTGTTAGATAGACTGGGGTGAGTGAATTCATTTATGCTAACGTTTTCATCATGACACAGCCAGGGTTTCAGTGAGACCTAAATCAATATTGTAATCTGATATTATATTGTTTACTAGTACAGCCTTAGATGAGTATTCTATTTTGTTGTACTATTGCAGTGGTTTTTATGTATAACTCATCTTCTATTTACTGTTTATCACTTAAATCATTTAATCGGTCAAAAGACATCCTCTCTTTGGAGTTTGGGGTGGGTAACTGCTAGAGTTCAGGGCCCCCTGGCATTTTGTTCTTGGCACTGTACATCATTTAATTCAATACAGACTTACTGAAAAGAGAAAAAGCTCTGTGAGCCAACAATCACACCAATTGGCAAAGGGACAATAAGCTCAGCTAATACAAAATACATATTTGTGCCATCAATTCCTGTGTCATACCTGCCTTTAAAGTTTAAACCAGTCCTCATTTATGGAGCAGTTTATACTTTATATAGGAGGAAAAACATAACTGGATGCAAAAATGCAGCTAATAAGCTATGATAGTATGTACTGTAAACTGTAAAGGGCTATGGCAAGCCCTTTTAACATTTCATCAGTAGGGCTGACTAGTAGCGATTTAGTTTTAACTAGTGGAAATTACATTTTGACATGTCAAAATGTTCATTTAAGATATTTTTAAAACAATTTTGACATGTTACAAATATATTTTCACATGTAGAAATTACATTTCGACTAGTCAAAAGTGATTTTACAGATATCTTTAATTTAATTATAGATATCAGTAATTCCTTTGTCACTAGTAAGAATAATGATACAGATATCTACAATTTAATTTCGACATGTTAAAAACGATTGTGACTAGTGGAAATTTATTTCAGATATCAACTATTCCATTTCCAATATATCCAACATATCAACAAATCATTTTGAATATGTGGGCATCATTTCACAAAGTACCACAAAGTTATTGGTCGATTTTAAGTTGGCCACGCCTACTGTATGAATATTCAACAAATACTAATGCTAAGCCAATCAGAGGCCGAGTAGGGTGGGTCGTTAGTCCAAATTACCATTACCACTGAAGATATCTACAATGACATTTTGACTGGTGGAAATTCCTTTTTTGATATCAAAAATTAAATTCTTACTAGTTATAAAAGGAATTGTAGAAATCTTAAATGTAATTGTCAGTAGTAAGATTATAATTTTTACAAGTTACAATTGTATTTCAGATATCTGAAATGTAATTGTAAATATCTGAAATTACATTCTTACTAGTTACAATTCCAAGCCAACATATCAATAATTCAATTTTGACTAGTCAGAATAACATTTTTGATATCTACAATTCCACTGATTATATCTGTAATGTAAGAACAATTTAGATATCTACAATATACATTGCCACTAGTAAGAATTTAATTTTTTTATATCAGTAATTATCATTTTGACTAGTGAGAATTGAGTTGTAGATATCATTAATTCAAAGTTAAAATTACATTGTGAATATGTCGACTTGGAATTATAACATCAAAATTGAATTATAGACATCCTTAAGTTTGAATAGATGTCAATGGTAAAAGTTGAGTAGTTGTAATTAAGTTGCAGATATTTCAATTAACATTTCCACTAGTGAGAAACTAATTGTAGATATTTTAAATTAGAATTGTTACTTGTCAATGGATATGTCGGCTTGAAATTCTACCTAGTCAAAAAGCACTTGTTGATAACTACAACTGATATTACTGTGACTGATTACATGTTAAATGGGTTTGCCATAAAACACCCTTTATGATGGTTTTTACTATATCTGTGTCCTAGTTCAGGAATTGTCCGGACCCCAGAATGCAGAGAAGTAGGCAGAATCAGTACAGAGAGAGTTTATTTCTCAAAAGGAACCAGTACAGGAAACAACGAGGCTGAGGAGACGATGGACTCGCGAGCTGGCGAGTAGGCAGGCAGACCGGCGGGACGGAGCAGCACCAGGAAACGCTGAGAAACACAAACGAAGGCAGGTAAGTACGAGGAGCGCAAAACACCACATGAACAGCCGGAGTCGTAGTTACCACGCAGGTTGATGGTACGATCTGGCGACAAGTGGAACACAGGACTGGGTATAAGAAGCCAGGCAGATAATTAGGTGAATGAGCTGCAGCTGCTCCGCCACGTCCTGGAATGCCTGCACCTGCTCAGGACCAATAATCTCCTAGACACCAAAACACAGAGACAACAGAAAAACACATGCAATCCTGACAATAAGTTACCGTGGAGATTTACCATGGTAACAAGTGAACCACCGTCATAGTACTGAAAACCCAGTTAAACCTGAAGTCACCTTGATAACCCCAAATCCTGCTTGCGAGTGCAGGCCTCTGGAAACAAGGATTGCAATCAATTGTGCACTTTTTTAAATCCAGAGATCAATGTAAATGTTGATTGCAATGATGATTGCCAAACAAAGAAAGAACCAAATTACGATATCTTGCCCAAACAAATCATTAACCCAGCCTTAAAATCGTATTAAACATTTGTACATTAACGGTCCATGGATGTTTTAAACAATGACCAAACGCGTACTCCATCATAATCTTACTTAACAAATTAGATAAAAGATTAGCCATTAACCTTGTCAATTCTTAAGCACAACATAACCCCAGTCAATAGAAAGAAACTGCTACTTACATTGAAGTTTATTAAGAAGTCACATGGCAGCCATTCAATCAAGGCTGGAGATAAAGATGTCCTCATCCAGTCCCTCTTTTATAAAGTGGAAGCTAGTACCAAGTATACTGTCTCCTTGTGGAGATGAAGGGAGATAAACTTGCAGTTTCTAACAGGGATGAAATAAAATAATCAAGAATGACACTACTCTGTATATAAGTCTAAATGAAACAAGACTACAGTTCTATATGCCTTTGTGAGCCTGTAATGCGAATTATCAGGGCTTACTTGTGATTAACAATAATCACAACGTATCACAGCATCATAATCTATTCAGTTCTTAGCAGAGATACAGTATACAGTCAAATACACACACACACACACACACACACACACACACACACTCTCTCTCTTGATACACAACTGTTGAGCTTGACAGTTCATTCTTGACCTTGGAAATCTTGGAGATCTTTCTATTTAATATATTTAGTATAGTATTTGGATCGACTAATTGGGAAAGCACGTCTTCGCCCCATATTATGCGATGGATGTTTAACCTAGTACTCAAATAAAAACAACATAACCGGAAGTAGTTACTATTATTTTCACTGTTATGGTTTATTTTGAAAACTATGATAGGAAGTGCCATCGTTTGATTCCGTGTAGCAGCTTAACACGGTGGGCAGAGTTTGACAAAGTCACGTCTATCCTAGAAGCAGCGGCTTATATACACAGAAAATGACAGTCAGTCTTGTCGTGCACCTGTAGTCTATTTAAGACTGGCGATATTCTTAATTATATATAAATAATTGCAAAGTATGAAGTGATTAATAAGGAACTCCGCTGATAACGTTATAAAGAAGAAAGCCAGAGAAGTGATGGAGGAACCGTCACGAAATTAGGCCAACACAAATGGACGTAGGGACTTTATATGAGGGGACTATAAGAGCATGGTTTTAATGTTTCATGGAATTTAAATCACTTTTTCCTACCATGCATAAGAGATGGATACGTCGGAGGTTGCCCGTCTTGATTTTCACATTTTTCATCATTCTCTATGTGGACTTTCAATTACGCGCCAGCAGCTTTCCCAAACTCAGTGCGGTTCACCATCAGCGTCCCGGTGCGCTTCAGCGGGGCACATCCTCGGCCAATGACGCGCCGAACCCGGCTAGCAACAGCAGCAGCGGGGACGTTGGGCACCCGTCCTCTGAAGGTGCACATGTCACCCAGCCGAAACTAAAGCTGGAGGACATCTTCGTCGCCGTGAAGACCACCGGGAGGTTCCACAAGACGCGTCTAGCACTGCTTTTGGAGACGTGGATCACCAGAACCAAGGCGCATGTGAGTGTCTGCCTGGTGTGTCTGTGCTGCTATGAGGCTGCTCAGAAACTTCGTACCTTTTAGGCACTCAGCTGTTGCTCTCACCCAAAGCCACCTGCACCAGTAACACGGTAGAGTCGTGTCACATCAGTAGAAATCCATGAGAAACTTTATTGGATTTGGTCACTTGTATGCCATCATAGTCACTGTGGTGACTGTGAATGCTAATATGTCTTAAGATGGAACTCATCTTCAGGGCTACAAGAAGACATGTGCTATAGGCCTAATGAGGAAAGGAAAGCATTCACTTCCTTCTTGCTTTAGATCTGCAAGTCTGATGATTGCCATGGCTGATTAAGTTTAGTTACCAAGTGAGTTGGTTGGTCAGTTTACTGGCAACTGATGTAAAGACTGAAAGCAACTTCCTGAATTCCCGCATACAGAGAGACACATTGGCTTCATTTGCTTTTTGCAGCCTGTTGAAGCCTAGGTGATAAAGCACAACTTCAATAGGTCTTCTTATTAGTGTTTCCTGGCATTGATGGATTTCTCAAACTCAAAAATGTAACTGTCATCACTGTTGGAGGGTTAAGTTTGGTTTAAGATTCCAGTGAAGGTGAGATTGGATATTGTAGTCAGTTAGTTTTGACATGAGTCAGACAGCAAGACACCTGTTCGAAAGCCATGTGTCTTTGAGCTATTGGTTATTCTGCCATCAGCTCAGTTTAAAAGGTTTTGATCATACAGGCATTCTGGTTTAAAAGCTGCATTTCAGGCAGCAGTTGCCCATTTTCTCCCCCCTTATCTTCTCTTTCAGTAGTTATTGTAGGGACACATTATAGGCTGGCGTTTTAGTTGTTTCCTCAGCAAGGCTTTGCCAACTCCAGTTGTCTCTATGAGCGATGAGCGGCTTCTCAAAACAATCTCAGAGTGCAGCATCTCTAATCTGCCCAGGCTTGATTTATCCAATCTGGCTGGCAAAATCAGATTTGAGTTAATCTTCAGGAACAATACATGTAGAGAATTCTGAGTTGGTGGTGTTGGCCCAGAAATGATCAGCATGTTGTGGTTCATGAGAAAGAGTTCATTTCCTCTTTTGAAATAAGTGAAACAAATTAGCAATGATATCCTGAGAAGTGTTCATCTTTTAGCTTCTTGTTTTTTTGTCTCATAGAGTACAAAGTGCTGATTTAAGTAGGAGGCATTATTGATATTGTTTCTCTTTGCAATGGCAAGTTGTTTTGTCTTCACACATCAAACAAAAATAGATTAGAATATATATATATATATATATATATATATATATATACACACACACATAGGCACATGAACACACAAAGATGCAAGTATAAATGTAGCAATACAAGAACACACACACACACACACACACACAGGAAGCTGTGAAGGCAGGCTGTCTGGGTCGAGGGGAAGCAGTTGCCATGTAGCGACACTGTTAACAATACTAAAACGGAAGCTGGTCATAGAACAGGAAGTGGAGAGGCAGATTGCAGAACAGAATGAACCTCATCTCACCCACACACACATACACACACATGCATTCACACACTCACAACCATACACGCACATATCACAAGGCTTTGTGCATTATACAGGGTGAAAAGTCATATCTAACCAGCTTGGCAGCTAATGTCACTATATAGATGATCTGCTTCTAGGATTCATCTTCTGGAAACCATAAATGGTCGTGCAAAGTTTTGGGCCCATCCATCTTGTAGATCTTGAGAGAAGTGAAAACTTTGACTTGGTGGTGGTGCTAGAGGAATAGTTAAGGGATCGCCGAAGTAATCTTTTGGATTTATCCTCCTTGCACAATGTACAAAATTGTCATGACAATCCATCCACAGTTGTCGAGGTATATCACTAAAAGCCAAAAATGTCAGCGTGCTGTCGGCGTCAGAGGATTACCAAAGTCAGAAAATAAGAAATACTGGAAACAATGAGCCACTCACTTGCCTTCACATGAATTATTCCCAGTAATGAACTGAAAGAACACTGAATCAAGAGGAGGTTTCATATAAACAGTATTATATAGTTGGCCATTATAAAGCTAACGTAAATCCCAATGAATACTTCCAGATTTTAAAGTAAAGGATGGCGTGGGCTTTTGATTGAGGAACACAATGTGTGTTTATTGCAAAATAATCAAATGTCAAAAACCTTTCCAGAGAACAAGAACTTTTGGTCTAACTTTAATATGGGGTGAAAACCATTTCTACCATTTGCTGCTGTGTAGAAAAAAACGCAAACCGAGTGCACAGATCTGAGGAAACGGATTGTGAATCCGTGAGCCAATTACACACTGAGTTTTATATACATATGATCCCAGACTATCTACTATACTTGCACTTATATGTTGGATGTCATGTCAGATGACTTGGGAAAATATAGTTCAGTATGAACTTTGGTGAATTATAGAAAGTTTGTTTCCAGTTCTGGAAACTTGTCTGCATTCCAAAAACATTTAGGACATTTTCATTAAGCACAATTGATGTCTCTTGTTAACAACAGTCTCCTCTGGCTGTTGGTATTTAGTGTTACTGCTTTCCTGGCTGTGTTGTCTTATAAAATGTTGTTAGATGTTAATGTTGAGAAGTTGCAGTGTTTGCCCTCAGAGGAGCAGCACTGGTGAGTAATTTATTTATTGGATGTGAAAGTTTATCATGAGTTAAAAAGCTTGTGTCAGTATACCTTTGAAGTGTTGGTATGTGAAATGGTTTCCAGTTATCAGTCCGTGTAACTGCATTTACATTTTTATCTAGTATCACAAAATTGCGACCAGTGATGTCTGTGAACTTTGTATGATAACCAAATGAGATTTAATTCCGTATCCAAGATAGTGTTAATGTGTGTTAAATTGCATCACATTTCATTGTGGATGAAAATGTGAGGAATGGAAAACATGACAGGAGAAAAAAAGAGCATGTTGCCAATTGAATCTACTCTTTTCTGCCAAAGAGATGAATATGCGCTGCATGCATATTGTTTGGCTATAAAAGTTTTTCTTTTGTCGACATTTTTGCCATTTTAGTGAATAATCTTAGTCATTAATTGGTTGCTTGAACATTGAATGGCTTTATGGTAAATTCCTGAATATATTCAAAGGACACTTGTCTCGAAAGACCTTAAAAACTAATGAGAGGCCAAAGAAAGTCGGGACTAATCTTTTTGGTGTTATGTGCTGCGGATCATACAACTTAATTGCTTTCTTTCCAAGAGTTAGGGGATAAGGGTTACACCATTCTCATGTCTGCATCGATGTATGGAAGTAGAGCCAGGAAGTGTTTAGCCTAGCTTAGCAAAAAGACCTTGCTCTGTAAGTAAAAGGAAAATAATTATGCCTACTAGCACCTCTAAAGCTTTCATTTGTTTTATTTGCACACAAACAGAAATGTAAAAACATCAACATCAACATTTGTGGGTTTAGAGGGAGTTCCAGAGAGATGCTACTATTTCTAGACAGCACATCCATCAAGCCCGCGCTGGTGTGCAGTGTCTCCGCTTGTTGTCAGAGAACCTCATTCTCTGACAAGACTCTGGGAAGTCACTGCTCCTGGCGGTTACAACAGGTAAAACCGAATCTTAGCATTTTTACATGATGGTCAATAGAGACTCACCCTGTGTCTTTATGTCAAGCTATGCCAATCACCTTCTAGCTGGAGCTCCATACTTAATGTATAGACATAAGAGTACTATCGATTTTCTCATCTAAATATTGGAAAGAAAGCAAGAATAATTCTCAGTCTCCAACTATTCCTTTAAATCTTTGGTCAGACACTTCAGTATATTATAATGTTGTAAAAATGCGGTGTAAATAAAATCTTGTGACCATTGGGTCATTGGCTTGAATCTCCTAAGCAGTTGGATAAATCTACATGGATAACGTGATGAAATAATAAAATGATTTTCTCTTTCTCATCACACAGCCTAAGAATCTCTGGAGTATTGATAAAAACCTTATTGAGATGTACTGCAGCATTTTGTGCTATGGGGCAGTACAAATCGTAATGGCCCTTTAACAGCGTGAAAAACAAGTTTGAGATTTATGCATGTCTGCCTGACCTCAGTGAAATGTCCTCTCAAAATCTGTTTATAGGCCGCTCCATGCTGCCATTTTCGTTCCTCAGCACAGGTTGACTGATTTCAGCACAGGTAGTTCAGTTTGAGTTGTGAGTTGAGTTGAGGAGGAGAAACTAGGTAGCCCTTTCTCATGGGGTTTTATTGGGGTAGATGGTTGCAGTGGTTGTCTTGGTGATAGTGGTAGATAGAGAGTATTAAGAGTTGATGAATGAATTGGGGTTGGTACAGTAAAACTGTGCTTAAATAGATGGCACATTTCTTTTATAGTGCAGTAGAGAGAATATTATGGAGATTAGTCACTTTAATATAGACAAACACAGAGTGAGGAACACTGTGATGCAGTATTCTTTTTTTAAGCATGTGCAGCTTTGCATACCCACCACATATACACACTTGATTTTTGTTACTTGTGAGGACATTATGTTGATTTATAATCATGTGTTGATGTGCGAGTGTAGAGGATTTGGAGTTGTTTATAGGCACCTTTCATGAAGCTGTGCTGAGTGATGAAAGTAAAGTAACAGGTAATATAATTAATTATTTTTATTGTTGAGTAATTAGTAATGTAAGGTAAATACTTTTCAATGCGTAATATGTAATGAGCAATTGATTCCATTTTTCATGTTACTTGCTCAACACTGACATCTGAAGCATTTACATGACAACTGAGCAAAGACCCATCCTCTGACAAAGAGGACCTTTAGTTCAAAATGTATTGTCAAACTGAACTTAGTTGTAACCTGAAACCTAAATACTAACTTTAACTTGATTGAGCTTCTTGGTTTCAATGTTTTTTGTCCCCAGATGGACAAGAAGTCCCCACATTGTGAGTGTGTGAACAGGTTTTTACCCCCATAACATGCCTGCTTCTTCTCAAACAGATAAATGTTTGTATGTACATGCCTATAAGGACCCATTTATATAATCCATTCTATTGCCCCTACCCAAACCTTAAACATCACTACATGTCTGACAACCCCTTAACCTAACCTTAAGCTAAACCTAATTCTAACCTTAACCCTTAAACCAAGTCTAAACAGCCTTTTGAATAGTAAGTCAAAAAGTCTTCACTTTCCAAAAAATGTCCTCACTCTCAAGCTCTAAAACTCAAAGCCCCACAAAAGGTTTGATAGCAAGTACAACCACACACATCTGGATAAAACAATTCAATTCAATTCAATTTTATTTATATAGCGCCATATCATAATAAAGTTATCTCAGGGCACTCAATCACATGGAGCCGGTCGAGACCAACTTCCACACACAAAGACCCAACGTTCCCACCATGAGCAAGCACTAGGCGACAACGGCAAGGAAAAACTCCCTTTTAACAGGTAGAAACC
>JAVQJD010032619.1:0-21967 GCA_036023655.1 Nannoperca australis | reverse complement strand
GAGGAAACCCCTAGTGAACATGGGGAGAACATGCAAACTCCACACAGAAAGGCCACTGAGCCACCTGCAGGGATCGAACCCAGGACCTTCTTGCTGTGAGGCAACAGTGCAGTGCACTTGCTTCATCACAAAAGAAAATGTATTAAATGCAGAATATCATAATGGTTAATAATAATGCATATTCTCCTGGAGAAAAAGAGAATACTTGTATATTGTTTTTGGCAAACTTGACAATTAAAAGATCAACAAAAAAATAGTTATAATCCTAAAGATTTCAGTCCTCGTTGATTTAGCAACACTTGTGGTTACTGGTGGTAACAGAAAGTACAGTTTAACACTACATGTCCCAGAATTCAGGGGGCAGTAAACACTTGTTGAGCACCTTAACAGAGGAGCAACTGGTGTACCGGTTTACAGTGCAGCCAAACAAATGTGCAATTTTTGTAAAATGCCATGAGCAAACACAATCTGAATTCATGTTGCACACATTGCGAGTAGTTTTCCACACAACAGCATCTAACAGCTCACCGTGGCTGCTTACTTTTTTTTCCATTACTCCCCTGCAATATTCAAAACTGGCACATTTTTGTTGAATGATTCCACTGTGTTTTGTCAGTTGAATGATTTTAATATGTACTAGCAACAGCAGGAAATGTTGGGTTTCACTTAGCAGTAACTTAATACAACTCTGCTACAGCTTAGGTAGGGTGCACAGTAAAAAGTGAGGCTCATATCAATGAGATGGAATTGCAAACAGGATGACAAACACTGGATTCCATGCATGAAACATTTCCTGTGTATATGTTCATAGGCATACAACACAGAAATGGCCGACTCTGCCACTAACAATGAAAACAACTCTATAGAAAGGTAATTAATGAATGAAAATACATTGAATGGTTATCGTGAAAAATGCAGACCTTATTTTGTATCAATTTTATGGAAAACTAAAGTCCGTGGAAAATGTAGTTAAACCAACACAATAAAACAAACGAGGACATCTCATTGTCTCCCCCTGTTGAGTTTGTTCAGTTACTTTGTACAGCTTAAGCACATGAGGCGTGTCCACTGAAACCATGAAACACACCAGGGACATGATAACAAGTGTTTCTGGATAAGCAAAAAACTTTTTTCTCCTGTAGAAATAAATAAATGTTTAACTAAAATGTATTTAATGAAAAGTTCACAGCAAAGGAAGATGTTTTGTATACATGATCATTAATATGTAAATGTATATATGTATGTACTGTATGTACAGTACCAGTCAAAAGTTTGGACACACTTTCGCATTCAAGTGAATGGGAGTCAAACGTTTGACTGGTACTGTATGTCATTACTCCAACGTGCTTTTTAAATTGTAAATTATGATTCCCAAAGATTATTCATTTAAATGCTTTAGTTTGTGGCATTTTCAACGGGCTATGGTGCATGCCAATTACCTTGTGTTAAATTTTCTGCATCTTATTTTTTTCTATTTTTCCTGTTTAATTCCCAATAAACACTTTAAAATGCCTTTGTTAATTCCACAACCCTAAAAGTCCACTGGATGCATTTTAAAAATGTCTCGTCTGCTAAAGTAATCACATCGCTAGCTTTTTTAACCGTGCATATTAACTATCTGCCCCCTACTAATGCCTATCAAACATACTTGACCTGTCACTAAAATAGATTTCCTTCAGGATTAATCCACACCGCTTGTCTTCTGGATTAAGAATTCAAAGGTCCCAGTGCTAACCATTATCCCCAGGCCATGTTCTAATATTGGAGACTGGAGCATTTTCTCGCCCACGTAACCTCTCTCTCTCTCAAACACACATATACATACACACACACACACACCCACACACTTTCTACATATCTGTTAGGATATTGTGTTCTAGTGATGTCTGTGGACTGATCATGAGTCCTTTGCTACAGTTGTTATTATGCTGGAGATAAATCTTCCAGTGGAAACATCTCCCTTGGTATTGCAGGTACACCCACTACAAGAAATTACTCTTTAATTCTTAAATTGAAATAATAAGATCATATCAGGCAAATAAATAAGATATTTTTAGAGTGACCCAATAATAAGATATGCTGATAGAAGATAATGACAGGAAAAGTAAATATGCTCTTTAGTCATGGTGCTCAGTCATCTATTGTAGATATCATCTGTTATCAGGAGTTTACTCAAGGACATTTAACCACATTTAGCTCAAAGATGCCTCAGATAAGACCATGATAAATATTAATTTTGCTGTATAATTGGCATCAATTCAAGGAGATGAGAACTGAAGTGAAAGCTGGGCTAAATTGTGCTAAATGCTAACATGTTTACAGCGACAATGCTAACATGCTGATGATTAGCAGGTGATGTTTACAGTGTTCATCATCTTAGTTGAGCGTGTTAGAAATGCTAACACTTGTAAATTAGCACTTAACACAAAGTACTGACCAAATTAAAGTTTTGACCTGATAATGGCAATCGATATAAAATCGGGGGATCACCAATGTTATGAAAATGTACACTTAGTGGAACATGAATGTATAAAATCTCATGACAATCAAACCAATAGTTGCTGAAGTCTTTCAATAAAAAACTAAAATTTCATGGCAATCTATCCCATTGTTGTCCAGAGCCAGTGGTGCTAAAATAAAAGTTGGGGGATCACCAAAATGTCAGTAAACTTCATCCATTTGGGACCCTGAATGTCTGTACAAAATGTGGCTGCAATCTATCCAATAGTTGTTGAGATCTTTCAGTCAGAACCAAAGTGGTCGAACAGCCAATCAATTGTTTGCATTTGCAGTAGATATTTCTACTTCATTCATGACTTTGCAGATAGGTGCTTTGCACTATTTGTAGTAAATGTGGCTTTCACTTCAAATTCATCACAACCAGTTATAAGCTTCTTTACACAATTCTGGACACTTGAGATTCAACCTATATCGCATTAAGGCCTTTTAAGGTGTTTAAACAAATATATTTATTTACTTTTTCTCATTACCTCTCTTAATTAGCTTTCTCAACAACAATTCAGATGGCAGGCTCTACTGACTTTTTGTTCTCAGTTATCACTGAACACAGATCCATCTCTCCTCTATATTGTCTATGATAATTACTGGTTGTGGCTGTTTGTTTAGCCTTTTGTCTGACTGAAAAGGGTAGATGAGAGAGAATGAGAGCCAGAGAAAGAGAGAAAGACAGAGCAGGCTTCCGACACTCATTCCCCAGGGTCCTACACCACCCTGCATTGGCATTTTATTGAAATATTAAAGGTGAGGTAGATCCACTGCGACATATTGTAAAGCCTGTCACTCCGATCACAAAGGCACTGAAGTGAGTGGAGGATGGAGAGGAAGAGCAAGAGGAAGCAGAGAATTGGAGGATGGAGAGAGTGAGGGGGGCAAGGGACCTGAAGCTACAATAGAGAAAGTAAACTGTGTGTGTAGGTGACTGAGAAGCAGTGACTGGGAAAGTCACAGTACAACAAGCAATCATAATTTCTAAGCCAGTGCTGAGGGAAGTTGGCGAGCAGAACAAGTGGAAGGGAATTGTATTGACACAGGGAAGAGGTGAAGGATGTTGGAAACCCATGTGTTAAGAGAGGCTGAGAAACCAACAGGGGATGTTAAAACACTGGCAGATTCTACTCAGGTCCAGCCATTGATTTTAAAATTCTTTTATTTTATTTTTGTGGTAGCTTGTGTGCACAAGGATGCACATGTTGGCCATCCTTGTGCCTACCATGTTGGGCCTGTCAGGCCCACTGCAAAGTCCTTGTCACTGCTACCTGTGCTGTTGAGCACAGCAATGTGTTTCTTCCATCACACAAGGTCTCATACAATTGACACGTGAGAGGTTAACACTATCCCCCCAGTTCTAAGGCTTTTCAGGCCAAATCAGGCATGCGGGTGTTTAGCACAGGTTTGTACGGCGGTGTGGAAGGGTCACTACACAGGCATGCTGATTGTAGCACAAGTAGAAATACTAACCCTGGACTGCACAGCAATTAACTTTTTGTATTCCCTCGTGGCAGGGTTGTACAGCTGATGTACAGTCATCACGATGGCCATCAATCAGTTGCTCAGTAGAATTCTACAATGCTACATGGTAAACAAAGTTTCTAAGTGATGATTACTTTAAGAAATCCCACTACTTTGTTTTACTATATTAGGGCCAAGTAATAAGAATTTATAAGGGACTTAAATTATCAAATCAACAATATACAGTATTGTGCTTTAACATGCCACTGACAAGCTGAATCTGAACACAAAATATAAGCTACACATCCATCACTTCCACCAGTTTACCAATGTTACTATAACATGCTTTACAGAATGGGTAGGTTTATGACTGGATGATATAGAAACTTTGCAATCAAAACTTCACTGATCAAGCTTATCAAATTGAAGTATTGCTTCCAACAGGACAAAATCCCAACAAAATGAATCATTAATCATCATCTTTATAGAATAGAATACCATAGAATAACCAACCATGTCATTATCAAATAAAATGTTTTTTTTATATTATTATTATTATTATAGAGTTAGCAGGTTGTGAAACTGTCTGCTCATACACAACCATTCAAAAAATTATATGAATAAAACAATGAAAAAAGTTATTAAGTAATTGACTTTCACACAAACGTAGAAATTAGTATTTTCATTATTTTGTTGTTTACTTATTATTTCAGTTCAGGTAGCTAATACAACCTAGCTACAACCCTCAACCCTCCTCTTGGCCCCTCATCATTCTGAACATGGCAACTGCTCGACTTCCCTGCTGCCATTGGCTGGACACTGGGTGGGAGGCAGTGTCCCAATGGGAATACAGGATTTGAATTGAATTCTAAACCTAACAAATTCTTAAGCTGGTCTGATAAGTGATAATAATAATGACAATAATTACACAGGGCAATGAGTAATACACTGTCACAACTCTGAATGGGCTCTGTCCCTCAGGCTTTGAGGGGTTGATGTGGGAAAGTGTGCTCATCAGAATAATGGAACATACTGTGTATGGCTGTGGGGATTCCATCAAAGGAAAGTGCCAAGAGTTTCAATGACCAATGAAGCGAGGCCTCTAATCATTACGCTGACAATCTGCCTGCAGTGTATAGTACATGAACATGGTGTTTGTAAGTGTATGCAGCAAACATGAAGAGATACTCTGGAGGCGTTACAAAGATTTGGATAGATCATCCAGTTTGACGGTTTATTAAAAAACTGTTTCAATGTGAGAAAGATATTTAGGGACATCTAACCTTTAATTGTGTTGCTGTAAGGACATGGTTGTTCCCACCATCCTCATCTGTTAAGCTTTGTTGTCTAGTTACCAGCTTCAGGATCCTTGTTAAATACTGATGACTTGACCATCTCATACCATAAACATACTAGTTCTCTATCAGAGCCATATTGCCCTCTAGAAGTAGAATATTATTGCTTCAAGTTGTGCTAACACTGCAATGTTCTCACATTCGAGCACAACAATATGACCACATGGCACATATCCAGCTGGCATCCTGTTACATTAAACCAATGAGAGATTTCAGATAAGACAGCTTTGAAGATATGGGAGTACAGTTTAAACTACAGAGCAAATACGGATCTGATGACAGTTTCCTGAGTAACAGAAACAAGGAGCCATCTAGGGGAAGTTAAACAGCCTCTGAATTCTCTGCAGGGTTTCATACACTTGATAAAGGTTTGGCGTCTGGTGTCTTGAATGAAGACTTAAGTCCATTTTTCTAATCATTGATGTAAAGTAGCAGATTTTTTTCTGATTAAATTGATCTCATGAACAGTTCAATCAGCAAGAGGGGAACAGATTAAACACAGACAATGAATGCAACAGTATTTGGTGAGTACACATTGACCTCATCACTTCCCATAATCATACACTTTAAGCTTAGCACCAAAGGAGATCATGGAGTCATGAATGAGATCATGATGAAGATTGATTAATTTACTGATGTCAGACACCCCTTATATTCGCAAAACTGTAACATAACTAATATGTAGTATGGTGTTTACATGGGTTCTACATTATTTGCAGTTTTCATTGATATTTCTGTTAAAGGAGACTGTTCTCACAACCAAAATAACAGCAGTAGTTGTTTCAGCAAATGCCCAAAAATGACATGTCTACTTTCAGGTGACAAAGCTCTGCAGAGACTGTATAAAACATCAGGTGAGGGTATTCCATGTCTACAGAGGCAGGAGTTCAAGGTGTTTGGAGGAGTCTACAAAACGTTGGACTTGAAAATGTGAGACTGCAGGTGTTTCCCATTGCCTAGCAACTGTCAATGTGGGTATCTTTTAACCATAACTACAGTCGTTTCCTAACTGTAACCACATCATTTTTAATGCAACTATGATAATTAAGGTCTTCTAACATCAACTCAGTACTTATTGGAACCTGAACCATGATATCTGAACCTAACCAAACCTTACTCATGGTGTTGTCACGTCATACAAAAGATGTATTTTGCCAGCAGGGATTTGTAACAGTTTTGGAAAATGATGTAATCGTTCCAATAGATCAGAAAACCCTTCTCTGTGTTGTTCTGGTAGGCATGGACACATTTTGTATTTTGTTGTTTCATTTGGAAGACTTTTTACATTAAATTAGCTTTTCCTTTCCCACTTGAGGTGGTTGTGCTCTACACTACCTGTCTGTTTTACCAAAACACTGTAAAGTACAATATGTTTAGGAGACATACTGCATAAAAAGTGCAGTGTGGAAACAGTGTGTTTGTGCATGTGTTGTAATTATACCATCTCATGGCACTGTGTTAATGTAAATGTACAGTAGAATTTCTCAAATAGCCATTCAGCCCTCTCAGCGACCTGGAGTTGCTCTTTATGGTCTGACTTGTGTAGTTTAATCTTATGAGATGTGTTTCATTATATGAGAATATTGTTGGCTATTCATTGTAGCTCGCACAGATCATTCATAATTTAGCAAGTGCAAATGAGCTTTTATTGATTATGGTTGTATACATCTCAGTCGCATTAGTAAATCAATATTTTAATACTGTTGTGAATAGTGGTTTGGAATGTGCCTAATTAGGTTCATTAAATGTAAGGGGCTAATTAGATTTCTGAGAGGAATTCTTGTTGCGTTTGAAATAAATATCACCTGCCCCTTTTATTTTAATTGCTTTCTGGGAACTTGGTCTTTAACCAAAGTAGTCATGCAGTTAGTACTTTAAATATTGTCATTATTGTTTAATTGTTAAGACCAAACAACAGGTTCTGCATACAAGACAAAGGGATGTAAAATGATCAGCTTTGTATTTAACCAAATTGTAGCTAAAGTCTGCAGATTGACCGTATAGTTTTTAAGTAATACAACTTTCAGTTGATTCTATGAATCTATCATTTTTTACTACACCTTGAGGCTTGACAGTGCCCACCTATAAAGCACCGTCATTTCTTTGCAGTGTTGCCTTGGCAGAATTTGGCTCTAGAAAACCATGGCAATGTGGTAGAATCATGGGATTACCCCATCATGAGTGCTTTGATATGTGTGGAATACACTGACTGGAGAATACATCAGCTTTTATGATTCAAGCTGCAGTATGTCTTTGAATTCAGCTCTTTAAGGCATACTATTTTTGGTTTACTTTTATCGTGTCATGGTAGACCAGCTGAGGTGGCTCATGTGGGGACTGCAACACTTCACCGGATGAAACAAATATATTTTTTACTTTTCCCCTCGTTTTTGATGTGCCACTTTGTTTGCACCTCACAACGGCAGTATTATCAACATGGCTGTACGTCTGCAGCTTAAATAACACAAGCCAGATCATCACGGCTCGGATGGATTGTAAATAGTCGAGGGGGCAATAAATTTGTCACCGCTTGGACAGAGATAGGGCACATTACCTTCAGAGGAAGCATATTTCACCCTTCCCTGGGGCTGATGAAATGCGGAGCACAGGGGCAATGCAGCATCTGTGAGTGAGGCCTTCTTTATGGCCTGATTAAGTCATCTGGTGCTAGCTATAGAGCCAGCCGTACAGCTTTATTTCACCTCCCACTGCGCTGCTGTTGTAATCATCAAGGAGGACTGTGATGGTAAAACAGCACCGGAATAGCCCTTGTAATATGATGGGCACAGTCATTCCCTTTCTTTTTTATGCCAGCCATTATAACTTCTTATAAACTGCTGCTGAGTAAGAGCCAGCATTCATACTCTGATTATGTAGATGCTAATGACTAGGTATGCTTTTTTTTGTTGTTGTCTTATCCTTCTGTATTACTGCAGTAATTAGTATTGTATCTGTTCAGAGAGCGTTATCAGTGCATATCTGAATAAACTATTTGTTTTCTTTGCAGGTGCATACTTGATTGTGTGCATACTTCTAACAAACTGGAGTTACGAACATTGCACAACTACACAGAAAAAACTCCACAGGGTACCTTTCAGGACTTTTCCGTTGCCTTTACTGAAAATGATAGATATTTGAAATATTTAATTCAGCCTTTCACTCCGTTTTCTGCCGCTGCCAGCAAATCCGAAACCTCTGTGCCCTTTTCCTTGTTCTGTGTTGTAAAGCTGTTGAGCAGATTTCCCTCCAAATCTGACCCAGTGTCAAACAATGAGTAATGAGTTGCATTCACAATCCCTTGTTTTAAACTAATGGATCACAATAACCATGGCAATAATTCATTCACGTTTAAATGCTACACGTAGAGCCTTAAATAAATACATTGTCAGATCATTACCGCTGAAGCTGTGCACATTAAGAGTAAGCAGAAGCTCAAATGATAAAGGAGTTATGCACAGCTATTCATCGTAGAGCAGAGATGAGCAGGCATCATATTACCATAATGCACCTTCCTCTTATGAAAAGTTAAAAAAATCTATAATTTTTGAATGGTACTGTGAGGCGATATCGGGTTCTCCTCTTGTACTATGTACAGTATATGTGATCAAACCAAGTGCACTTTACATGCTAAGGGTTTTGCAAAAGAAATGTCCCTATTTTAGTGTGTGTGTGTGTGTGTGTGTGTGTGTGTGTGTGGCATTAGCAAGCCAGGAGCACTTTGGCCCTCAGTCGGTGTGTCCAGACTCACAGGCTCCGGACAAGAAGGGGCCAGAGGCTCCATGAAGCAAAAATACCAGCAGAGTATTTACAGCATCTACACTGTTAACCCTTTATTCAGCAGTGTTGTAATCGTGTATGGTAACAGTTACTCTCCATGCTTTCAATACAATTTGTATTGTATTGTATTAAATGCAATTGTTTCCTGCATGATTATATATAAGCATGTATATATGGAATCTAATATTACATTTACCTTATATTTCTTTATTTATATTTACTGTGTAGGAATTTGAATGTGTGTGTTTAAATGTGCACAAACATGACCTAACTTTTTATGGCCAAACTATTATTTCAGTAATGCTGGATCAGAGAGCTATTTACGTTTAAAACGATGAGGCGTCACAAATCTCTCCCCGCTGTACATTTTGGCAGCAGAAAACAGATGGTGAGGCAGAGCCATTCGACAGACCTGTTTGTGTTTTTCAAATCATGAAATTCTATATAGCATGCCCCTTAATCATTTTATATCTACCCCCTCTCTGTTTTCATCCGTTTGTCTCTCCCTATCTCTCTCTCTCTCTCTCTCTCTCTCTCCATTTCCTTCACTTTCCTGCCTTGCTTATTATCGTCTCAGTATGTGCCAGACTTTATCTAATCCTCATGCCTGTCTTTCCTCTCCTTGTTTTAGCCCTCAATGAGCTGTGCTGCTTTCCCAAGATACTTCAAATAAGGAGAAGGGGAATTTGGTTTCATATGCAATAACTCACTATATTTTACCTTGAACCACTCGTGATGTTGACGGCATGGTGAGGAGGTTTAACAACATCATAGGAGCATAACAACAGGCTTCAGAAAAACCTTGAAAAGGACACAATAAAAAACCATGTAACACCTCTCAACACGGTATTATTCAATAGCACCGCTGTGTGTTAGCACCTCTCACTGGTTTGCATTCATTGCCAGCATTGTGTCAGTCTGACCATATGGAAATGTGTGTGTTATATCTGTCAGTGGAGGAATTTCTTTGAACCCTCTCTAACTCTTTCCAGTAGTTTTGACAGGCCACTCCACAAGCCCCACCCATGGAGATGCTGCTGGTTATTTCCCATTACAGATTTGGTAAATAAAATTCTGTTCAATTACCTCTAAATATTGGTGAATCAATTCTTTGCATGTTTACGTATCAGACATTCCAATAAATATCAAATTCTATACAAACATTAATTATTTTAAATTGTGTGCTATTTTCATGCATGTGTCAGGTTAACAGTAATGATTGTTTTCAGGTGACTCAAATTAAACTGCAGTAGATGGAAGAATGAAAGGTTTTAAAACTTTAAAAGTGGGATAGCTGCTTATAAAAAGCAACTCACAGGGACTGCAACCTGCAGTGTAATATGTGATCCTGAGGGTCAATATGTTTCCAAAAGTATTTGTAAAATACAAAATTCACCTTTTCCCTCTCCTGCAATCGACCATGCAGCCAGCAGTGACACTACTTTGGAAGAACGGATGTTAAAGTGAAAGGTCATGTATGTGGTGCTCTTTTTCTCAGTCTTTTCAATCATAGAAGCTACTGCTGCAGACAACACCCCTCTGCTGTTTATTCCAAACTAATGAAAAGTGAAGCACATCATCTCCTCTCAGGACATAATCTGACATCGGGTGTTTAAAACTGTAAGGGGCTGCATGTATGCAAAAGTGCAAGTAAAACATGCAAACAAAAAGTGTTGAGAACGAAGTGCTGAGAACAAAACAGTGCGCTTTGTTGACAATGTGCGCCATTCTTCTTCTTCTGTGCCAACGGTGCACTGCGAGTTAAAGGAGCAACTTGTTTGAAATTAATTGGTTGTATTGACACATTCCACCTCTCTGTCCCTCCCTCCCTTCATTGTCATTCTCCACCTGTCCACCAGATGCCCTCTGACCTTTCCACCTGTTCCAGTCATCTCATTGTTTCCATAATCAAACAAGCATCGCATTAGAAAATGTTGCTTGATTGCATCATGGCATTGCTTTCCAGCCATCTGACCCTGACTCTGGACCTGTACCTACTACCTGAACCCTTTACACTAATATCTGTACCTGCCGGCCTGACCTTCTGCATGATCCACAGACTCCTAACCCCTATGGATAAGTTTGCCTGTTTGGACTTCCCCCTTTAATTTTGACCTTTTCCTGCCTTTTGATTCAGTGAGCTTATGTACCTATTTGTTTTTGGTCAATAAATCACTGTACTCTTGACTGTCTGCATTTGGGTCCTTCCCTTGCTGCCTCACACTCCGTGACATATATGCCATTTAGGACCCCCTAGCACAGAGATAATCAGGAACAATTCATTAGGAAAGTGGTCTATATGCAGATTCACAAAAATCTCAGAAGGAATTGTAAGATACTGGTTAAACTAAATATATTCTCAAATAACACATCTACAAAGTTATCAAGTAACTACTTGTTAGCTGTTCAGTAGTTTACATGGTCAAACTACCAAGACAGTTTTGGATGTGTTACCATTTAGTTTTATTGTGCAGTGACTGCATTCCTTCTTCAGTACTTCACTTTTGTATTAAAGAATCAGTTTATGCAAGATATAACTTAATGTATTTTAGCTTTAACAACAATCTGTACATCCATATAGTTTCAGTGTGATTTGTTGAGGTTTGGAGATGTTTACTGTGGAAGTGTCTGCCAAGACACCAGTGTAAAAGAGCCCTCTGACACATGGTTTGTGTTTGAAGTGTTAAAACATTGTATCTGAAGAACCCCAAAGCAATGTCTCTTTCTACAAAGTTCTCAGTAACACTGTTCACAACAAGGTGTTGTGATTTCAGGAAAGACATTTCCCTGGCATTTTCTTGAGTTCTGATCCTCTGAGCACAACAAACCAAAATTAACTGAGCTCCATTATACTGAAGTGACATCTGACGAAGTCAGTCAAAATCACAGCTACGATACCTGGATAGACATAGAGCAGTCGGGGAAAAGAAAATATGTTTTACTGTATTTTGGGAGAACTGACCCTTTTCACAGTAGAGCAGCAGTGGAAGAACTAAGGGCTCTAGATTTGTATGCTTAGCAGTGTGAATTTCTTGCAGATGCAAAGCCATTTTAATGTCTGTGGCCTCTGTTGCCATATCACGGTTAGCAGGAAATCTTTCCCCATTGCCTCTCCCCCGGTGGCCTGGTTGGCGGTTTAATTTTGTTGAAGTGTTGGCAGCTTACCGCTACCTCAGTGCTGCTGTCATGAAGAAAGCAGCCCAGGCAGGCAGTGAGCAGGGAGCCGGCACACTGATAAGGACAGCTGCTCTTGGGAGATTTCCCTGGAGAGAACAGTGAGACAGGACCGGCAAAGACACGTTGGACGTCAGGTGAAAACACCAGGACCACCCTCATTGTAGCACACCGGCTGGTATTTGAGTCCTGCTTATTATCTGATAGGGAGGTTACAAGCTGGGAGACCATCAACTTTTGTTGGCAGAATCAAAGAGCTTATGGGTCGCATTCTGATTGGATTCACTGGCCCAGGTACAAAAAGATCAGCAAGCAGATTGATAAAAGAAATATAAGTCTGTTCCCCCAATGGATTTATTACAGGAAAACATAGAACAAAAAATAGTTCCCACTTCACAGCAGAGTTTCTGAACTTCAAAAGGAAGACAACAGAGAAAATAGAACAAAAAGGTAGTGATAACAATGAGCCTTTATATTCATCAATGCCAACACAGGGTAGGAGAACAAAAAAATTATTTTGTTTAACTTTACATGAGAAAATACATACTTTAATGGGCTCATCCGGGAACAGTTTGTTCTACAATAAAAGCAGTAAACATGACATTTATTTCAATGAGTTCATGTTTGAAAACACTCCCTGAGGCACAGTGACTAGCATCCATCATTTATCCTAAACTCTCATTTCCATCTAGTATTTTTGTCCGAAACAAAGAACGTTAAACAAAAGGGCATTTCCATAAAACAGCCAGAAACTATGACCACTTCTTTTCATCGTTAAACCCAGGATGCAGCATGGGCCTTCACTTGAGAGCACCGCCATTGCTCTTTCCCAGTATCCCACAGGGTTTCCTTGACAGAAGTGGAGAGAGAAGTGACTTTGTTGAGGAAACATTTCCCCCTCTGTGCGAGCGTTCAGAGGAAGCTGAAACCGAACAGAGTGCTTATGTGCATGTACAGTACATGAGTGTGAGAATGCACATTTGTGAACAGGCTGTCTTTGAAATATTGTTCCCGTCATGCATTATAACCATATGTTTCTGTTATTGTCTGATGCTTGTATGGCAGTGGGCGAGAATGCTTGTAAAAAAAATTAAGTTTGTGTGGCAATAAACTATAATACTAGAAAAAAGAAAAATATAGAATACCCCCAGTAACCTACCTAATCTTTTCAATTTCATCCTTTCAGATTTGGAATTTTAGTAGAATATATAACGGGATGCAAATATACATGCATATAAACAGAAAATGTGCTCTAAACAGATACAAACAGCATCCACATTTTTGCATTAATAATTGTTTTTTTTTTGTGATTTTTTTCGAAAGACAGACATCATATATTCACTACTACAATCAGCTGAACTCCAATTTCAGATTTTCATTGAGACAACCATCCATACATCTGTTTAGAAACCATAGAAAATGATGATGCAGATTTGCCAAAATAGTACAGATATTCAGCAAGGTTCGTCCTCAACTTTAACTAGATTTTAACCAGATTTGTTGGTCAGTTCTGTATTAAACTTGGCTAGTGTTGCACAGGTGTTATTTTACCTCACTATCTGATATTGAAACCAGGCACCATGCCAAACTCTCACTTGAAAAAAACTTAAAAACTTAAAACCAACTTTGGCTTTATCTGGACCTTGTGTTTTTCAATGAGCCTTATGGCCATTTTTTTTTTATTAACGTAAAAATATATTATCATGGACATTTCAGAACAACTTCACATTCATCTGAGTGTCCTCCCATAATTTACACAACCTCCAGCATTCAGAGAAAAGCCCTACAACATGGCCTAAAGACCACTTCTGACGAATGTTATGTTCTCCAATTCTATCTGAACTATTCATATTCACCCAGATCATTAACACTTACACAGCTTTTTGAACAGTACATAGTTAAAACCCCTAATCGCTGCATTAACAGTACAATGCACAGGTTAACTTATTGTCTAAAATTAGAATCAATGATCTACAATCCTGATATCATCACTTTTAAAGACTAAATCAGTGGGCCTAGTGATTGATATACAGTCATGAGAACGCCACCTGAAAGTCATCCATACCTCATGCTGATGACCAGTCATTCACCAGCAGCACAGCAACTTGCAGGAATAATCTTCCTGCTGGTTTTATTACAGTGATGAATGACTGCTCATTAGTGTCAGACACCCTCTGAAAGGTTGGACATGATGGGCCCTTTTCATTTTAAAAAATGGTTTTACAACAGGCTGATGGACGTTACATTTGATGCTTTTAGTCGATGTTCTTATCTACAGCCGTCATGTACCAGTGAAACATGTTTCTCTTCATAAAACAACATATGGGAGGATATTGTATGTCTCACATGCTCCATCATTTGCTTACATTTCAGTTTATATCAGGCTGGTACAGTATTTTAGCACTGCTTCCAGAGGTTGCAGGCCAAGACAAAACAAATATGGAAGAGTACAGTTCATGCATGTAGATCAGGTGTTGCTGTATATGTTTCAGGCTGCAGTCATCTTTATGCTTTTTAATCTCTGATCCAGTGGATTCTGAGGTTATTACAGCTCATGGGTTGATATTTTATCACTGCACTTGAACATCATTCAGGCTTGATTGGTATTCATGTAGGCCAGCTGTCTTAATGCATAGAGGCTTCTGTGGACAGTATATTGAGCAAGCTGATTGTTTCACACTCTGTACTGTCAAGAGGAAATATATCTACTATGATTAAAAGCATCCCTTTTTTCCATTTATGGTTCTTTAAGGTGTCTCCTGATAAGAATTTAGCTTTCACGCTAGTCTCTCTTGGGCATGACATGAAAGAATGTTATCTCAGTTTTATGTGACAACATTCGCAAAACCCAGTCAACTGAGGACACCAGTCTCCACCATGGTCTGAACATGACAACGGGATTTTTACCATGCCAATATAGTGCAAACACCTTAGCAAGTACTCTCATCTCTGTGGAACTTGTCATCTCTGTGTACACATTCTTTATATCAAGGCTAGAGAAACATAATTGCAAGACAATAAATAATAACAAAAGGTCCTTCATATTCAAACTTGTTGTTGTGATGATTTCTGAAATATTCTGTCCTCTTTACAGTTACGGACAAATAATGTTCACGTATCATGTTCATGTTCAAGTAATGATGTTCACTTTTACCTGAATTGACCAAAGCTCCTTCTGATATTTTAATGGTCTGAATGCCCCTTATTTCTGTTGAATAATACTGTATGTTAAATGTCATAAAGCAGTTAAAGTGCAGCTAACCTTGGTCTGTGTGTAACTAAAGAAGACATTTGAAACATTACTAGTCTTTAGGTCCTCTGCCTTCCAATATTTGTGAATAAATATTGAATCATCCTTCAAGGCTGGTATATTACATGCATGTCACAGGGAGACTATTTCAGTCCTCCCCATTTGACACTGATCTGGGGCTTTTTATCGAGGGCAGGGGAGAGAATGGAGACTTTAATGGGTGCTGTAATTGCATGGCAAGGCTAAAATAGAAAGATGAGTGAAAAAAGATAAAATCAGAAAAAAATGGCAAAGTGCTGCTGTAAAAGATACCCAAGAAGAATCTGAATACATCTGAGCACAAATGTTTGACAAATTGTAGCCAGGATCCAAGCCAATATTTTGGGAATACAGTATGAGTTTGGTGCCGACTTACCCCTTTCCATTAGTCACGTGAGATTTTACTTTCCTTTTTCCCAGGCCAAGATGACACGCGTCTTATGTCGACTATTTTCAGTAGACGTTTTTGGCCTGTGGTTATAGTATGGTTTGTTTTTGGATGAAAAGTCTTGCGTAGGTCAAAATGTTTATAATTTTGTACCTTATTTAATAGACGCACCAAGGAGAATAAAATCTTGATCTTGTGATGATTTGTAATTTGGATCTACAGTAGTTGTTTGCATTGCTGCTATAAGCCACATTAAGGACAAACCAAGCAAAGGTGGAGAGACTTAAACATGTCCTCTAATCATGTGCCTCTAGATACTCACAGCTTAGATACATCTTTGTGTCTTATCCTTCACTTTGCTGCACACATTATATTATAATTATAATCTGTCTCTCTGTCGGTCAGTTGGTGGGTCGGTCTACCACTTAGATCCACACTAAAATATCTAACAACTATAGGATGGATTCCAATGACATTAATGTACACACATTCATGGTGCAGACAGGATCAGTCCAAATGATTTTGGTGATCCCCTGACTTTTCATCTAGAGCCACTCTGACGTTGACATTTGTAGTTTTGAATGAAATGTCTGGACAACTATTGGATGGATTGCCATGACATTTGATACAGACGTTTATGTTTCCATGGGGATGAATTCTAATAACTGAAGTCATTTAATTTTTCATCTAGCACCATCATCAGGTAAAAGGATGCATTTGTTCAAATGGAGTCTAATGTGAGGTATTAGCACTCTTATAGATTGATTGGTAAACTGCAATGTGTGCTGTAGCTGTAAAGTAGTTGTTAGCATTGCTATCACATGTATTTATATAAAGAAATGTACATAAAAGGCAGTCTCACAGTGCAAACATGAAAGTACTTGTATTTAGATAGACATTTGTTTTCATATTGTTGCCATTTGCCAGTGTGATTTCTTGTGTTAGTTATGGAGCTGCAATGTACCAAAGTTTCTGTCATTCAGTGCCACATGTGGATACTGCTGAAAAGAGTATTTTCAGTTTTGCTGAGCCTGTAACAGATTTGAGCTCCTCAGATGATCTGGACAAGACAACTACAGGCAGGATGTATGGTCTTCTCTATCTTACCCCTAAAAGAAAAGAATGAACAAGTGCAGGTCTTCTGTGCACTTAGAAAGTCTCTGCTTCACAGAGTAGCATAAAACTTCAGAGTGCCAGAGGGCTGGACAACTCAATTTCAGGCATGTCAGGCAGATGATGTAAATAGTTGTAAAGTCATGTGCTAAAAAAAAAAATTATGTGCTTTTTTATACCAAATTCCACAATTGTTGTGGTTGTTACTTGTAAATATGTCTTATAACCCCAAGGAGATTATTTATAAAAAATAAAATAAAAACCCCCCACCTTATTATTTCTTGAATTGTTGAAAAGCATATTTGTGTCAGTGTGGATTGGTTTTGGATAAGTTGGGCACACACTACTACTGGCACTCCTTGCCATGTAAAACCATAGTATTTTCAAATCTCCTACCTAAAAACCTAAAAACCTAAAATTGGCTGCACTTTTGGACAAAAAGTGTGGAAACAAGGAAATGTAAAGGTTTATCATGCATATTTGAGTAGGTTCAATGTAAAAGAAAAAAAATGTTTTTTAATGTATTTTATGTCCTATATTTTCATGTAGATAAATAACATTATTCCTTACTTTCCTCATTTGTTGGATCTTTGGTGATCCAATGAATCATTGGGTGAGTAGATATAAAATTGTAAATTTTATACACAAAGGCGATTGTTTTTTTAAATACAGTTTTTACCCTTTCAGATTTTAATAGAATCAACCCTGTTGATGTTTTGAAACTTAAGTATGAACTGTGTTGAGTTTGAAACACCAACCGTTAACTGGGAGCAAACTGGAATCTTGGGGTGCTATTGGGATACTGCATCTAATCTAACAATGACTGTCATGTATAACAAAAGCAGCACTTCTTAACCAATGTCAAAACATTTATGAGAGCTGTGCTGTTACTTTTATTTTTTATTTAGTCTGTTTAACAGCAATGACAATGTGCATCATATTGCTTTGTGAAGGCAAATTAAGGTTATCTCTTCATTATCCTAATTAAACAAGCATGCTTTTGACTTTTATGTATTTTGTTCAGAGCCAGCTTCAAAGCCACCTCCCATCCAATGAGACCTCTGAAAGGAATCTCCTGAACCTGGTCATTTTCCAGTTATGATCTTTCAGATGTCTCTAATGTGCTACAATCAGCCTGGATGATAAACTGTGACCAGGTGTCATTAAACAAAACAACCACTTACATTTTTACCGAGTATTAATCTATGATCCCCCCCCTACATGAATAGGATACCTCTAAAACCAACTAAAGAAGTGAGCCGAGTGGTTTTACTCAACATTGCATCCAGGCTATAGTCTGTGTTTACCTATGGCACTAAAAGAGAATAATGAACAAAATACAATACCATTTCTATACTGGGGCATGTCCAGGACACTGGTTTGGTCTGGTGGGTCTATTGAAGCATTCACATGTTGTAATTAAGCTACCGTGTGAAATACATTGTACTACAACATTAGGGTGATATTGTACAAGAACATGATTGGCAATTCAAAGCCTGTAAATGCATTGTGAGGAGTGGATCAGAAGAAGCTAAGCCCAGTCCTCGGATCAAAGCCTCACTAATCCCACCTGCTGATTGGCCCTGTAATGATAATGTTTTGATTGGTCCTCAGAGAGCCATGGTCTGCCATTATTGGAAGGGCTCCAAGGACAACATCTTATATTATGACAACATATGCAATAACTCTTTAAACCTGGTTAATGCGAGACAAATTGTAGTTTATACAGTGCATTTGCAAATAATAAATTGTGTAAAAAGTGGGGTTCCATATTTTAATAATTTATAAATAGTGAGTTTTGTGTCAACATTTAGTATGTTTTAATTAAATATTTTAAAAAAAGTTCAATTATTTAAAAAAAATGTGTATTCTCTAGGACAAAAAATAATTCAGACCACATATTTCATAATGAATTTAATTAAATTTCACAGGGCTTAGTGTGTGAGAACAGACTTTGTCTTGAAAACGAATTGTCAAAGTTTGATTAGCGCAGGCAGCAACAAGGCTAAAGACGATGCATTGTTCCGTCACTATAATAGCTGAAAACAAATGGGATTTATCTTGTAGCATCTAGTGACTTCATTTATAGAGAAAACATTCTCAGCTTGTCAATTTTAACGCGCAGCAAAGCTTACAAATGCCTTGCACTCACAGAACTTGCCAGGTATTGAGCATGACGCGGAGGCCCCTTTTTAACAATTCCCCTTGAATTAGATTTCACTCTTGACTTAATCTCTTTATTCGCGCAGAGAGGCTTTTTTTGTCAAGGAGGTTGTGCATGATGTGGCTTAATCCTTCCGCCTGCATGGGCACAGGCAAGCCTTTGATCAGCTCTTGTTTGATGAGAGATATCGACAGACCTCATCTGACACAGCAGACAGCCCCGCCGTCCCTCTCCTCCCGCACTTGTTGAGGATGATGAGATTAAAAGAGGAGAAGTGGGAAGCGTCAAATGTCGGGAAACACGGGGGAGAAAAAAATTGCAACTGGCTGGACCTTGACTTGATTTATGAGTACACTCCATTTCTTTTTATTTCCTCTCTCTCGCTAGGTGTTCCCCTCTCTCTCCCCCTGTCTCGTTGTGCATACACAAGTAGCACAAAAACAGAAATATGAGCACTGACTCCACTTCCTGCCACCCTCTACAGAAGGTTAATAATGATCTCCGGTCTGACTTTCTGAGAGGTCAAAGCGGACTCTGACACAAAATAAGAGCGTGGCTTGTGCATGGAGGCTGTTTCCCAGTGGTTCATTGTCCCCTTCGTGGCTGCGTGACATTTAGAGACACCAATAATGTGCTAATGATGCAGTATTTTCATAGAGCTGCCCCATGCCACCAATGGCAGGTACTGCAACTTTCTCTAGTTTGCCCTCTGTAAAGAGTCAAGAATTTAATTAATATCCAATTCAACCCGGGACAAAATGTGGCCGAATATATGCTCTCATATGATCTGACATACAGCCTGTTTTGCTTGTCACTAAAGTGCCAACGGGCTGTCTACATCAGAAGTCACTCGTGGTGACATGCATGTTTTTTTAATCACGATCCAGATCCAGTTGCATTGAAAGCTAGTGAACATGTGATTTTGAAAGTTGTCAAGTAATTGTAGAGCAGCATTCTTATTCTAACAAATCTTGGTAGTTCATAGAGTCAGTGTAACTCCACCCTCAAATTCTGCTAGAACCGTCCCACCCAGCAAATAAAAGAAATAAAAGCAACAACTGCAGGAGGCGTGGCCTCGTGGCTAGGTAGTGTGTGGGTCAGGAGACACGAGGGAGACTGACTCCCACTGATTAGTCTTTTTTTATATAAATTTCATGACGTAGAGTTGACTCTGTCAACATTGGCCTCGCAGGTTCAGTTCTGATTTGCTGACAGTTGATGGCGTGTTGAGCCATTTTCAATCCATGAAATGCTGATTTTTATTCATTTGGTAAGAAATGCCAGAACTGATGTTTCATCACAGTACAGTCACACCATTTTGTTTACAGCTTTAAAAACATGTTGAAATGTGCAGTACCTTTTTAATCATCTAGATTTGGCCGTCAATATCCCAAACATGGCTCATCAACAATATTTTCATTCTGTAGTAGAAGTAAGGCACACAATGAGGAGCGTAAAGCCTTTTTCTGCTGCCTAGCACTGATTGTTAGAACACAACATTATCATCCACAAAGAACAGTTTGTTCTTATTTAACTGTTGTGTATTCACAGTTATATAATAGGGGGTAATGAACATGGTCTTTATTCCATTCAGCCTATTAGAGAGAACTTTAGTGTTTGGTGTTTTATTGTAGTATTTGGAATCATTTCAGCTCATTTTTCCTAACATCCCCTTGTGGCAGTGGACATGTGTTTAAGGTATGTTTGACATTAGCTAATTAAATCTATTTGATTAAGGCTAGAGATTAAATTACAAAAATGGCATTACAGAAATAAGTACTAATTATTTTATTTAAACTAATTATCTAACTGTACTATAGTTACAGTAGCATGAGGCAGTAGCAATAGCCATTCATGACAGAAAAGAGAAAGAAAAGATCTCTTGATTTCCAAACGTCATCAGTAGAATACCCACAGAGAAAAGATGTCAGGACACATAACAAATCTGACAGACACATCACATGTATGACAACATGTTGTATGTGTGACAACAAGGCAAAATTAAGCCAACCAACTGTTAACATTAAATATTTGCAATGTTTAAGATAACTTGCATTGACTAGTTCACACACACACACAAACACACACACACACATACAGTGGCTAGAGTGAGAGAGGCTGACGTCTTGTCAGCGCAAAACGCCCTCTGCTGAGAAAATAACCCTGCCTAAACCTCTCCCCTGCACACAGGAATGAAAGTGCATTTGAAAGCAATTTTTTCCCAATTTGCTTCTGTTTAAGCAGATTGTCAACTACTGAATACCAAAGCCCGGCTACCCCGTGACATTATTCATGGCGCAGTGGGCCCGGGCTCACAGAGTGGAGGAATTAAAAATTACTGAAAGAAATTCAAAACAAAGAGCACTTGAGCCACGATCTGCGAGGGCTGAAGGCCTGGGCTGAGTTTTTTCTTTATTTTTGTCGTCCTCTTTTTCTCTTTAAGCCAGGAGTTATATTATGGGTGCAATTTAATATCTGAGAGGAGGGAGGGATCTGGATTTTCATAATCTTATGATAAGGAAAGGGATTAAGAATAAAGAAGGGATTAATTCGCTTGATCTGCCAATATGGTGGACCAACAATTTCCCCCCCAGGAACTGATATGTTCTACTCTTTGTACAAACCTACACTACCGTTCAAAAGTTTGGGGTCACCCAAACAATTTTGTGTTTTCCATGAAAAGTCACACTTATTCACCACCATACGTTGTGAAATGAATAGAAAATAGAGTCAAGACA
>JAVQJD010032618.1:0-15265 GCA_036023655.1 Nannoperca australis | reverse complement strand
GTGATGCAGTTGGTGAGGATGCTCTCAATTGTGCAGCGGTAGAAGTTCACCAGAATCTGAGGAGACAGATGGGCTTTCCTCAGTCTCCTCAGGAAGAAGAGTCTCTGGTGAGCCTTCTTGACCAGGGTGGAAGTGTTGAGGGCCCAAGACGGGTCCTCAGAGATGTGGACGCCCAGAAACTATGAATTTTTAGACTATTAAGCAGCGCTTTAATGATTTCACCCCGGAGAGCAGCATGAAAGTGAGGAACACTCGCTCTGCAGCTAATTCTGGGAAACAAAATGTCTCCAGAAGTAGACACACTGCTCTGCAGACTGACTGAAAAAACAATAAACGACGCTCAACTTGAAGTATCTGTCAAGTGAGGGCTCTCAGACTAGAATAGAGGGCGGCCCTACTGCCCAGCAAAGCTCTTGTTACGATACAAAATGTTCTGGTAAATCAGTATATAGAGGATGATTTCATACCTTGTCCAAAGCAGGGTTATACCAGATTAAACCATTGAATAGACTTTTCTTTGATGGGTGGTTGGCTATTTCTAGTATTTCCGTAACTGGGCTATCATTCCATTGTGAATAACTTAAATTAAAAGTTTTTTTGCCCCCATGATTTCATATTTCAAGCCTTATTTGGACAGGAACTAGTTCTGTATGGTTTGTAAGATGATTGTAATATTGCATATTCAGTTATTTTAATCCTGTCCAGAGTGTGTGTGATATTCCACCCCCTTCCCCCTGTATTAATTAGACCCCCAAATACCTGCTGGTTTTTGGCACACTTGTCAGTCCTCTGAGAATTTATTCCATCTGGATAATACCTGGTGTTTCCAAATGTATTCAGAGGTTTTGCATATGAAAAGCTGCAATTCCTGTTGAGAGCTGTATGAAGTTTGAGTTATGTGAGGTGTAAATAAAAGAAAAGTAAAAAGATGTTTCACCTGAAACCTAATGGATACACAATTCCACCCACATACAGTCGTCTTTGGAATCCTGGAGTCTTCTTCAGCATAAATGTAATTCAATGATAGTTGTCTGTACATCCATGGGCACACTGCAAACATGACCTGCTAATAGCTAATTGGGCGTAATTTTAATTGTGACAATTTGCCAACATGTAGTCATGTAAACAAATATAGGCTAAAGACGGGGCTCAATTTGTAGCCCGCAGCTAACTCACTGACTCCGTGGCACTATTATACTTCTGCTTACATTCCCAAAGCATTATGGGTTACATTTTGGGAAATTATGAGAATGGAGCAATTGCCTTGTTTGGTCGGGGGGGCACAGTGTTGGATTTTGGAAAAAACCCTGGTCTTCAGTATAGACCTGCTATTCCTACAACCTAATAAGTAGAGAGCTGAGGAATATATCCAAGGAGAATGGTTAATATTAACTCACCTATACCACAATTACCAACGTCCTTTCCAAATGGGGCTTTAGACTGTTGGACGGATGAGATCTTTCTTTGCTATGTGCTGATATTGTTATTCAGGTGCAGATGTGGGCTAGTGTAGCCACGAGCCTGTGAATGATTTATAGGAGTGGAGCACAGAGAGATGGCCTATAAAAATCTAATAAGACACCTGCACCTGGGAGGGTTTTATAGCACCAAGGTGGGTTGTAGGGGAAGACTGGGAAATAGAAGGTGCAGGTTGAATGAGGGTGGATGTAGAGATGGTGGAAAAGAGCAATTTGAGGAAAGAAGGAGACATAAAGCACATAAAGAGGGCAGAATGGGTGAGGTGTGATGGTGAGGGTGCGGGAGACTTAAGAGGTAGAAAGAGATTAAAAGTTACAAGGAGCAAGAGGAAGAAATAGAATGGGGAACTAGTAGGGTTTGGATATAGAAATGAGAGGATGGCATGGAGAGAACTCACAAGTTTAAAACCGATTAGTGGCCAATGCCAAGTACCAATGACTAGTACTGAAACGTTGACCAAAGTAAAACATTCTATTGTTCAAGTTTGGGACTTTGAGGTGAGCATTTTACCCTATGTTCTGACATTTTATAGATTCATCTTTGTAACATGAATCGACAAAATAATTGAGATAATGAAAATGTTTTATTTTGAGGGATTTAGACATTTATCAATGCTTGAACCCCACCAAGTCCTTCTGACAGTTAATCCCACACGACATGCATGCACCATTAACACACAGTGACAGAGGCACAGGCAGGTGAGGACAGATGTGGATGCAGGATGAACCTATCCTCATCTTACGTAACCACGTTTTTGTTGGTGGTGTTGCTTTTGCTCTGTGCCATTTCACCATAGATTCAACAGCCATGGGGTCACCCATCTCCCCATTGTACCTGGAACATTTTGATCAGATTGTCCTGACAACAGTTTCTGTCCCATGTCATATCTGGCACAAGTACGTGTGGGACACCTTATTCAAGCTTCATTGCTGCAGTATCAACAGTTTTACCCAAAACATTAATAACATCAGCCCACACATCAAGTTCACTACTGAACAGGAAGAAGATGGTAAGCTGCTGTTCCTCGACACGTGTGTTCATGTGAAGGAAGTCTAAAGTACAGAAAACGGTATACATTAAACCCGCTCACACTAATATGGCAATGTGAACATCCACTTACACCAATCAATTGCATGGAGCCTCCTGCACAGAGCACAACATCGCATCAGTGAGAAGGATGATAGAGGGAGTTGCATCTGGTACAGGGGCATTTATTTGACAACAGGTACAAGGAGTGGATGATGAGAATCCCACTCTGACTGAAAACCAGGACAGACACTGCTATCTCAACAGAGAGCACCCAGTGGGACTCACGTAGCAGGATTGTTGTAACATTTGGCAAGAATCTTCAAGTTACAAGGAGTCAGTGCTTACTACAAACTGTTCATCACCTTAAGATCTCTGCTGGTGCACCCTAGACGTGACACAGGAATTGCCAGCTCTCTTTATATTCAACCACTTGTTATTCTGTAAGTTCAACACTTATTTCACATGAAGACACTTGATCCAGTTCCATTCCCTGATGAGGACTGTGAGAAGGGGTTGGAAGCTGCAAAAGCTAGGAAGTGGATCTTTGAACTTTTTTATGCAAGTACTGTTCCTTAGAGCCAAGAAGGAACTTCCAAGCTCAAATGACTTTGAAGTTGGCAAACACAAATTACATTAATTACATTGTTACCTTGAATTGTCTTGCTGCATTATCCTAAGACTATTTGACTGCACAAAAACTGCAATTTCCAACGCTGTTCACCCAATATGGATGTGAATGTAGGCTGATATTTGTTCACAAGCTGAACAGGGAAATATGGCACACAAGATCAACAGGTGGATTTGTGTTGCATGTGTTGAAATGGACTGTCAAGGTGGAGCTCTTGGTTTATCGTAAAACCCTCAGCTTGTGGTCATGAGCTTTGGGTAGTGACTGAGAGAATGAGCCCTACACTGCGTGAGAATAAAGAATTAAATGGTGATTAACAGACAGTGCTAGTTCTGGCTAGCTGTTTTCCCCTGCTTCCAGTCTTTACACTGAGCTAAGATAATTGTCTTTTAAATCCAGCCCCATACTTAGCATACAACCATGATACTGATTATGATCACTCCCTGCAAGAAAGCAAATACATGTATTTACAGAAGCAGCCCTCAATTGTGAGGAAGCTGGAATTTGTCAATCTGGGGAGTGAATTTAATTTAATTCCGGAGTGTCTCTGGGAGTGTTCACACTCATTAGTGCTGGGAGAAATCCCTATGCATCAATCCTGATTTTTGTCTTTGTTGCTCTTCAGACACTTTATGTCTGAGATAATTTCAAGTTCATGACTGATGGACTACTACAGTAGGCGTAAAATCTGTTAAACATGGAGAAGAGAATAATTTAGCAGAACACAACATAGTGGAGAGGTGATTACCTTCATTTCATGTATAGATGTGACAGACCTGCTCACTGCTTGAGAACTTTTAACCTTAATGCTAGGAATAATAGCCTGCTGTTATAGTGTATCTATATACAATGGCTGGTAGAAATACATGTGTTACAGTATATTAGGTCTAAACCATGTGTGTGGGCGTAGCAGAATGAGGATGTGCAGATACTTGCAATTCTATTAGCACATCTACAGTGTTCATCACAGTTGTTCCATTTGCACAGTCTGCTTATGATCTTATAGTAGCAAGACAGGAAAGAAGTGACAGTCCACCATTAACGTCAGAAATATTCAACCCATATGACATTACAGTAATGAGCAGTGCCAGGCAAATGTTCAACCTACCCGGTTTAAAATGTACATTTAGTGAAAATATAAAGCTGCTATTAAAGATGATTCAAAGTTCAAAACAGAACCAGCAAATGGGAAGAACACACTTGACACCTTGCCATCACAGACAAAGAATATAATCATTTTCTGTAAACCCCAGCACTGATTCAAACCTTTTCTTACATTTCATACGTGAGTGATGGCTCAGCCAACCAAACATGAGAAAGCTTGTGTTCCCCAAATCCAGCAATTATTGATGATGCATTGATCATCATTCAGATACAGGTTTGTGATGAGCTGAGTCTTCTGCTATCACCATGGGTGGCAAAGGCAGAGCCTTGTCAGCATTGCCATGGTTACCTCATAGCAACAGGGACTCTGCTGGAGAGGACTGATATAAATATGAGGGTGTTGCTTATATTTCAGAAAAATTTTACTGTCTGTTGAAGTCGATGCTGGTATTTTTGGAGTTAAGGTGCCAACAGCTCGGTCAGTATATTGATTTTGGTATCTCTCAGAACTGTGGACTTGTTAGATGGAAAGTTCCCTAATGCAACAACTGCACAATCATGTCACACTAAAACTTAACTACACTGGACTAAACTTGAAAATCAATTTTTTGGTAGCTTCTTTTTTTTGCTTCCAGGCACCTCTGGTGTTGCCACACAGTTTAATGCATAATTTGAACTTCACTGCCTATGAAGAGTTGTTGTTTATCGTGTTACAGTGTAATTTCCACTGTTCGTTGTGCTCTTGGTGATTGTAGGGCTGTATTGTATCCTATTTGTGATCTGAATGTATTGGTTAGGCAGCTGAATATGAATGAGCTCATAACTAAACATGTCTCTCTGATTTTTCTTTGCTCTAATGTGATTGTTGGCTGGCTGATCCCGTTTGTCCTTAAAACTAACACATGCAGAACAACAACCAGGATGAGTGAGGCAGAGGGAGGAAAGCATTAGAGTTTAAGGAACACGCAATCTTAGAAGTGTTCCGTGGAGTTTGTTTATACTCACCAAAACACATCATGTGTATCATTGAGGTCTAACAAGTGTGTTGAAAAAGTTTACAAAGCTGTTGTATGGATACCTGTATGGGTTCAAGTTTGTATCGATGTACAGGACATACAGAGGATTGAAATATCGTTACTCTCAATCCTTCGGTGCAAAAACCACAGAATACACAACTAAATATAACCAACACAAAAACATACCAATACAGTCACCCAAAGAACATACAACAAACAAACCTGGCACTAAGACCAGGCAAATAGAGACATACAGTGTCTGTCATTGTGCAGTGCAAGGGAGATAGTTCAGCATCCTGACAGCCTGGTGAAAGAAGCTGTCCTTCAGTCTGCCAGTCCTGGATCGCAGGCTCTGCAGTCTCCTTTCTGATGGCAGCAGGCTGAAGACGCTCTGTGACGGGTGGGTGGGGTCCGTTGCAATGCAGATGGCGTGTGTTGTCGACGATCTTCTCAGCTGCCCTCACAATACACTGGAGGTTCTTCCGACAGGAACTCTGTCTGCTCGATAGCAAGTCAGCCGCTCGAGCTGGATGGCATGATCCGCGACGGTTGGCCAGCACGATGGTGGGGATGGCCAGCTTATGTGGGCTAGCCGCTAGCCTAGCTCGGATACCACCGCGCGTACCCCGCTTCTGCTTCTCACACCGCTTGTGTTGCCTCCACTGTGGGCAACGTGCAGGACTGGGGGTCGGTGATGGTACAGGCCTCCGGAGCAGCCCACAGTCTTGTAGTTCCTCTGCGTCCGTTGACCTCAACTCAAAAAATGCAGCTCTGTTGACACTGAGCAGAACCTCTCGACTGCATGTCCGCTTCATGACAGGAAGACTTGACGAAAACGTACAAGAACACCACGACTGATGTACGAAAAACACAGGAAAAACCACGACTGATGATCAGACCACGACTGATGTACGAAAAACACAGAATAAACACAGAAACACCGTCTCGTAGGGAGAGAGAGAAGCCGCAGCGTGTGTACGCGCCGCCATGGTAACGTCAGACCTTTATATCCATCAGTGCGTTTACATGCACTGAAGTAACCACATCACTCGGAGAAACCAGTGGATTGATTTTAAGTACAAGGATGCATCGCTCTATAATGATATCTGATGATATATAATGATATAATGATAATGAGCTGTGACCTGCTGTGTGTGTGTGTGTGTGTGTGTGTGTTGCACACTTGTAAAGAGCCAATTAGAAACCTGGTTTCACCTACAACTCTGCATTTTCATTCTCTCCCAAGTTCACTCTTCATGGAACTACTTTTTATGCGATCAACCAAGTGCAACATAATAAATACTTTTGAGGAGAGATTTTCTGTGTGAGTTTTCTCTGTTTATATGATTTATAGCATCAAGACTACAAAGACACAGAGGTGTTGGAGAGCTATCAGGGAGGCAGTGGGATGGAACCATGCTGGCAGGCTTTTCACCCCACTTTCTAGTGTGGCCATTAAAACCGGCAGAAACACTATGACTTTAGACGTGGTTGGATGATACGTCGTACTGCATAGTTTGAAGCATATTGTTACTACTTACAGTAGTAGCTTTGTGAGGCTGTAATGGACAAAACCTCATCTGTACATGTTAGGTTTTGATTTATAGTACTGGTGCGTGGCATCACATCTACTCTTGAGTGAAACTGAATTCTGCACTATTTTGTTGGTGTCTGTGTGTAAGAGAGGTTGCAGTATGGCCTCCTGCCATCTGTATGTGTTTGTTCTGATTCCCCTTGTTTGCCTGTTCGGCACCAGTGGAGCCTGGAGGATTGCTGTCGACTGATCAAGCCTATGCTTTCGTAATGAACCCTGTAATTAGAGCTCTAGCCCTGGTGTTGTCTGCTTTTGTGTGTCCGTGCATGCATGTGTGTATGTTGCTGAATGAAGCACTGCCTGTGTGGGTTAGATAGTGTGTCTTGGGCTCTTTAATTAATAGGTGCATGTATTTGTGTTAATGTGTCTGTTCCTTGTGCATTATACAGTACATGCATGTATTCATTTAAACTAAAGCTTATATCTACACTGTTGAAATGTGTGAAGATGCTTACAATGTTTTTTTCCCCCTGCCGGTGTAATTTATTTTCATAATGCATCAAGCCAGATACTGTAATATTTTCAAGTGAATTATTGGTCTAACTCTAATGACTACTATTTATCACTAATACACCTGTTTGTTCAGCATTCCTGCTCCCTTAAAGGATAACTCCAGTTAATACTGGAGCTTCCTGCTCCTTGGTCTGTGTGTACCACGCCTCTGACCTCCGCCAAATAATTCACCCCAAAATATTACTGTTTTTATTTTTTATTTTTGTTAGCTAAGTGAAGAACAGGAACAGACAACAGCAGCTGTTTGTAAATCACTCTGTTTTTGCTTGATCGCACTTTTAAAAACTTCACCTCCTCTGGACCACCGCTGCTAGCTTAGCTAGGTTTGTTTTTAGCATGGTGGCTAGACTAGCTGCTAGTACTCTCTCGCAGCTGGGTCCGTTCCTGACTTTTTTTTAAATTGCCAGTGTTCAGCCACTTCTTAAAAGCCATCTTTTGATTCAGTCCAATTAGAGAATTATAGACCAATTCCTGTTGTTGTTGATGTTAATATACATATTATAAAATAATACTAATATCAGTATAATAATAGCAATATTAATAATGAGAGCAGTAACAATAATAGCAATAGCATTGGCAGCAGCAGCAGCACACAGAGTACATTCCATGTTTTTTTCCGTTCTAAAAAAAAGCTCTCAGCTTTGTTGTCTAACTTTGCAAGTAGTAAAGCTTCCCAGTCATATATGAAAAAATATTTGCACCATCACATTTACATTACGCTGCAGACAGTAGGTCAAAGTTGAAGCAGGCAGTGGGTCTGGTAACTGTGATGAACATTTATAGGTATGTTCTGGTCTGATCATCTTTCTAGTGATGTCACTATGTTCCAAGATCTCAGCAATTACTTGAAAACAAGAGAAGAAGAACGCGTTTATCATAAAATGCTCATAAAAAGGTTTTTTACAAGCTCTACAGCTATGTAACATTGTACACCAAAGTGCTGAGATCTCAGAACTTGGCTTTATCGCTGTCTGACTGCTCATGATTCTCTCACAGTTTGTGTAGAAATGTCACCATGTTCCCAGATCTCAGACATTACCTTGGCGAGTACAATCTTAGTATAACTGATAGAAATCAACAAGCAACAAATCATTCAAGGATTGAATTTAATCACTCAGTAGTAGGTGTGAGTTATAGCAGGCTTACACTAGCCAACATGACTGGAATTATGCAAATCCTGGAGGGGCTAGCCAGAATAACTAAACTTGAGTTATACTTGTCTGGGCTTTGCGTAGGAGAACGTGCAAAGGGGTTGTTCGGATAAAGTGGCTGTTTTACTATGTTTACAACTTTTATAAACTAAACGTTCCACTCCTGAGGTGAATAAACCCATCACCATCTGTGACCCAAAACACCAATGTTTGTGCATGTTCACAGACATTTACGTGTATCTCCAGAGAAGCATGGATCTGGCAGCACCTTGTCCTCACCTGCTGTGAGAAGGATGACAGTGACACTCCGCTGTTTCCAAGCACAACTTCCCCAGGAAGAGAATTCCTTTCGGTCAAACATGCTTCTTATTTGCATGTGCATATTACCACAACAGCTAACAGCTAAGCTAGCTGGTTGTCCCAAGTCACATTTGATTGGATAAAATCATGTAGGCATATGCCCATGTGAAGAATCAGTCATCAGAAATATCTAAATGGAAAAATTTTACAAATTTTACAGGAAGAGAAACCGATGGATAATAGGGACTAAGTGATAGCAAAATGACTGTGGATTAGAAATAAGCTGTCGTGAAACACACACTCCCAACCATAGTTTAACCCCTGGCAGTACCGTCTCCGGCATCAGTGCCCTCTGGCAATTGTCAGTGCTAGTAGGTGAGAAGCTGGCGAGGGTTCACGCCCTGCTACTGCACCAGCGACTCTTACTGATTGGTTGGAGGAGAGTGGGATCTGTGATGTCATGAAAACCTCTGCACATGTTCGCCCTCTCTGTGAAGGCTGTCATAGTTGACTATGTGTGACATGTAGACATACTATTTTGATAAGCAGAGAAGTTGAAACTAAATCATTAGAGAGCGTTTTGTTTTTTATCTAGTAGTTATGTTAAATTGTATTTAAGTTGGATTTAAGATGTAGCATGAGCTCTAAGCTTAGCACTATCTTTCTTCTGTCTCAACTCCTCTCCCCTTCACTCGATGTTTTGGCTCCTCCCCTTGTGGTTTAACTTGACCAATGACATTCCTGCCTCCCTAAATCATTTGTATAACAATCTGCAGTGTGCAGACACAGGTGCTGTGGGTGCTATTGAGAGCGATTGGCTGTTAAATGGAGAGTAGAGCTGCCTCTAAACAAACTGCTATTACCTTGGAAAAACCGACTGCTTTATTGATGTGTGCTGACAGACTGGAACCTAAGTTCACAGATTGGCTTTTGAATGTGTCTGTACCTCTTGGTCTGTGCTTGTCATTTTCACTTTCTGGATGCATGGCTTCCTGCCTCTCCTGCTAGCTAGATAACTGCTTTTATGCCATAAAAGTGAGATTTGCTTTGTCCTTGGCAACACACAGACACACACACACAAAAAATGGGACTCTCTCAGTGCTTCTGTTGCTGCAATAATGTGCCTTTACTGATGAAATGGCAAGGGAGTTTGAGAAAGAAAGAAGAAAGACATGGATCAAAAGAGAAAGGGCAGAGAATTGCTTGAATAGACATTAGAACCCTGTCTTATATCTGATAAAACACTATTCAATATGCTGTAAATTATGATGTAGATTATAATCATGATGATTGTCACTTCGATGTCCAGAAATGCAAGACAACGTACAACAAATTACAGCTGCCCCATCAAAGAGCCATCGAGCTATTGGTTAACTAGTCGCATGTTTGTGATATTAATGTAATTATGTAAACATATTTTACAAGCACATGTACAAAGCCGAGCCGTCTGTTACCGACGATGCTAACAGCAAAAACGGTGATGATTGTAAATGGGTCAGAACAACCAGCAAGGACACTGTATCCCGTCGTCCCTGTCTCCGTCCAACATTACCCTGGCTAGCACCAGAGAGAGGCTAGCATGATAAACGAAACCTTCACTGATGCTAAGCCTACAGCTAGGTCTACATGATTATATACATTTATAATCTTCAACAGCTAACCATTACTTTAAAAACTTCCACACTGCTCACACTGGCAGGACGTGGCGGTGGGGAAGAGTGGGTAGGAGGATTTACTCTCTCATGATACAGAGAGAACACCCTGCAACAAATCACATCATGAGCGTTGTTGACAAAAGATAGACGTCAGTTAAACTGACCCACCGATTTTAAACTACAAATGACATTTATAGGACTTCTAAGGCCTACAGATGACAGGACTTGTAAAACTACCCACGTCCTGCTTGTTAAACCACGAGTCCAAGCAGGCTGTACTTGTGGCCCAGGCTGCTTTGTTAACCACAACATCTCTTTTTCTATTTCTACACATATGAAATGCAGTATCTAGAGGCCATTAGAAGAAGTGCAGCTTAAGACCCTGTTGCTGTTTTCAGCTGTCGGGGGTGCTGCTTGGGTTTGATGTGTGTAAAGGCCTCAGAATGCTTTAAGTGGAACAGGTTGAATGCCGTGTTGTCAAAACATGTTAAAGGGAAAAACCAATTGCCATGTAGTGTAGCTTTTTTGAAAAGTGGTTTTCTTATGCTATCAAAACCTTTACCTAAAGTATACCAAGGACTAAAGGAAACCACCAAAACTTATATTATGATAATGATGATGATGTGTCTTTTCTTACAGTGCCTGGCTGTGTGGGAGACGTTCCTTCTGTCTCAGAGAGTGGAGCCCAGCGAGCAGAGGGAGGAGGAGGACGCATCTTAAAGTGCCGGGATGGTATCATAGTGCCGGATCACCTCCTCTCTCAAAATGACATGAAGCACACCCTCTGCTGTCTGTCCAGCACATCCAAATTTAGACTTTGAACCAATGTCCACTTCTGCAAACATGATGTTTCTGTACATGATGCCATGTACAAAATAAGCACACGGTCTTTGTGTATCTCTTTCTTTCTGTCAGCCAAAGAGCTTAATCCCAGTGTCACCATTCCAGTGATGATTGTGCGTCACTAAAACCCACACTGTGATCCAAATGTCCACATATCAGTGTTTACACGCCTCCATGTGCATTGCCAGAAGTTAAAAGAAGACCCCTGGTTCTTCTGACTCCGCTCTTGTTTTGTGGTGCATTAGTTTTAATAGATAAAGTAACTGTACTCTGTTTAGATGACAGTGATACCATCCATTGTGAATGGAGAACAGCTGTGTCCTCCAGGAAGGATGCTGAATGCTGAGGTGTGGGGTTATCCTAAGGTCTCAACCTCACAGAAATCCAAACTAAAGATGCATTCAGGTGGCCCTCTTCAACTGATTTATTTGGAATTGCCCAACTCTACCATCAGGAAATTGTACTTGGCTAACATTATAAGAGTGCCAATTCCTTGTTACAGGAGTCCTAGATGAAAGTGAGGCTGTTACAGGACAGCTAATGAATGCCACAGTGAATGAACAGAACGCAAATTTTACAGTTTAGTTTAGGATTAGGCTTCGTAGACTAGATTTTTTAAAAAGAGTTCAGAATTGTTTTGTCTGTTTACTGTTTTGCTGACAGTTGCTCAAAAGACCCAAAAGCTTTAAGTTCTGTGCGCTGCGTCTCAGTTTGGATACTTCTGTTAGTACACTTCCATGTAGCACACTGTGTACACTTTGCACTTACTTGCTTAATGCCTACATTTTAACAGCGTGGTGTTGTCTTAAATTGAACACGGCCGTTGTGCACTTACAGGAAATGATGATCACAACATTTGAACGCCTCTACTTCTTCTTTTTACTGGTGCATTGCAACCTGGCGGAGCATTTGACAGTAATTGTCGCCTGCCAAAATATCTGCCGCCTCGTTTTCTCACTCGACTTCAGTACAATTTTATTAAAGATGAATAAAAATTGACTTTCTTTTACTTTTAGTGCGGTGTTCACTTCATGTCGACTACAGTTCACAGTTTCCTCCGCCCCACATTTTCATAGGATGTTGGTCCCACCCCTTCCACTAAGATGCTAAGATGGTGACCATTAAGGGTGATTCAACTCTTTGGCTGTTATAGCGTTCACCACCCGGGCAGTTGTACTGCGCTGCCTTTTGCCATACTTACACACTCAAAATAGCAAGTGCTGTTTAACTGTAAACATTAGAAAAAGGAACTTTTTAATTTCACTAAACCTTAAACCAGTTAACTATCACTCTTGGGTCAGGAATAGTATAGATGAATCCCACGTGTGGATGTGATGTCACTCTCTGCACAGAATGGTTCCAGGTTCACTGTAATTTAGCCTGTTATGGGCTGGATATAGTCCGAACATGGACACATACAGATGCGTTCACGTTCGACGAAATTCAGACCTTAAGTCTGTGTGATGTACAGTACCGGTCTAAAGTTTGTTCTTACTGATCCACTTACACTTTCCCATGAATGGGAAAGTACTTACACTTTCCCATTCTTACTAAGTGGATCAGTAAGAACAGTCTCATCACATATAACAGGCTTTGATTGGTTGTGGTCCAACATGGAGTCATGATGTCAGCTATAGCAAGAAACCTTATTTGACACACTCCAATAGTGTAGTCTGATCCTGGCGCAAGTAAATGATCACACTTTGACTGAAAGCAGGTGCAGGTATTGTCTATAATGTATTTTCTTATTAAGTAACTGAAGTGTACACCTACAAGTAAAGCTGGAACATTATATTGCGAAATGACTCATTTACATGCATTTTCCTTTCATTAACACTAACATCAGAATGGTAACACATAACACACCGTATAAACCTTAAGCAGAGAAGCCTTCAAGGAAATGTTTGGTTGTTTGTGCCGAAAGAGATTTCACGTTTACATGTCTGGTGAAGACCAGTTTCTGCAATGTCTTCCTAACAGATCACTTAAATAATCTTTTTATATTGATCTAATCTTTTTCTTTCTTTTTTGCTTTTATCTTTATTGAATATGTAAAAAAAAATAAAATAAAGTGACACTGATTTTAAGATGTTGACATAATAAAGACAGATCTCACACTATATAGTGTTTTGGCTTCTGTTTGTGTAGTGTAAAGCCATCAAAGGCAGCAGGAGTGAGTTGCTGAATGTCTCTCCCATGTATTCAGGCGTGACACAAATCACCTTGAAAGCAGGTTGTTTATCCACAACAAGTGTATTTTGTCCTCCCCAGTGTCAAAGTGTCTTAAACAGTTGTTCTAGTTGGCTGGGTCTGATCCTGAATGCAGCACCTAACGCTGCCAGTCGTTATTCCTCTTTCACGACAGCATATCGATCGAGCACATGTACGGAGTATTGCCTCCAGCTGCCGAACACAAATGTCTCATTAAGGTCTTTTAAAAAGGTTTGAGCTGTTGAAAGAAAGCGATGTGCTTGAGTGTCGCTTCACGCACACTGACTTTATTTTTATCAGTTTTGAGGTGCAGAACCCTTGCTCCACATAATGAAGAGCAGTTCAAGGAAACATTTGTGCTCAACCCGTTTCCACATCCGCTGTCAGACTCCATCTGCGTTAGGGTCAACAGATTTCTCTGGGTTGCTATGGATTTCTCTCACTGTTCATAAACCTTCAGCCTTTTTTTAAAACTGTACACAGGCTTGAAAAACTGCTGACGTGAAAAAAACATTGCTACAAGAGCGGAGAAATAGGTTTGGCTTAAAACATATTCTACCACTTGTGGTTTTGTTCAGACAGGAATGGTGTGGTGTGTTGTTTTCAATGAGCAAAAATAATTTTAAGTAAATGACCCTCAGATTTTGTTACAACAAATGTAAATAAATGTAAATGTTTATACAAATACTGGAAACCTTCTGACAAAATGATTTAAGTTGTGTCCATATGAATTAGACTGTTTACAAAGAGCAAAGGTGGAAGTACCATGAGGTTCTAGTATCATTAACCAGGGCCATAGTTACTACTGAGGAATCAGAATCAGAATACTTTATTGATCCCAGAAGGGAAATTGCTTTTTGATACAGTTGCAGTGCTCAATAAGTTATTGAAAAAAAAAAGAATAATAAACAGTATAATATAAATAAAGATATAAATGCACCTAAGTTAATTGCACAAGAGGCTTGATGGAGTTATTGCAGTATTAGAGTCCAGTGTTCTCCTCCACCCCCTCATTGTCCGTCAGAGTGAGGAGTTGTATAGTTTGATGGCCACAGGCAGGAAGGATTTCCTGTGGCGCTCATGACACTGATGACGCTCATCCTCTATTTGTTTTTGTTTGTTTGTTTCTTTTCTGAAATCTCTGAAACAAGTTAGTATTTGACCTTTAAGTTAAGTCAGTTGAGTTTTGTTGAACATATGTTGTAGTTCAGTTATAGGGCTTGTTGCCACTGCAGCAGGTAATGATTGATTGAATGACACTGGAATACTTTGAGGTGACATGGAAATACAGTGATAATGTCTATGCCACGTATTACAGTCACAGCACGTTAGCGAACCACCACCCTTGTTGATGTTCTGGCAGCAGCGGGAGATGAAGCAGGTGTTTTTAGTGAGGTGGACAAGCTACTGTGTCTCTACCTCACTGTGCCGATGTCCAGTGCAACAGCTGAGCGGAGTTTCTCTTGTCTCTGTCGTTTTCAGTGAAAAACTGTCCTAAACCACTGTGTCTTAAATATCTAATGTAATAATACGCATGAAGCATTTCTCAGAAGAGCATATATACTGATCTGAAAACAGGGCCCAATCTGAAACTTAAAGATTATGAGTTGTATTGTTAAAATTAGTGTTGGGAAGGTTACTTTTGAAATGTAATAGGTTACAGATTACTAGTTACCCTGTTTAAAAAGTAATAAGTAATGTAACTATTTTGATTACTTCATTAAAGTAATGTAACTTATTAC
>JAVQJD010032615.1:0-30114 GCA_036023655.1 Nannoperca australis | reverse complement strand
CAACAGAATTATCATTAAGCAAAGATTCAATTGTGGGAGGATGTCTTTCACTTTCTAGTCTCGAGATCAATAGGCGAGACTCGTTAAAAACAACAACAACAACAACGAGAAGTGTCTTTTAAGACAATGGTGCAAATGACAAATTAAAGAAGAAATCACTTTTACATCAGTTTTGTAACTGACGTGCTTACCTACGCGAGTGATTAACGCTTCTGTGACGGTCACCTCCAGCCTGACTGATGCTTTATTTCCCAGTAGACGTGGAAAAAGGAGTTCAGTGAGCTGGTCGCTGACACTGAATGGTGGTAAACGTGCGATCCTGTCCTGGCTGCAGTGAGCCCCCCTCTGGCTGTTGCGTTTCTTTGTTGTCCGGTTGATCCACCACCAAAACACCAGTGTGTGTGTGTATGTGTGTGTGTGTGTGCATGTGGGTGAGCTATAGAGTCTGGACTGGAAATGAAGTAGGTAGCAGCTGCTTCCCCTCCCATTCTCTTCTCACCCACCTCCTCTCTCCTCCTCCACGTCACTCTTGTCGTGAGTTTCTTTCGGCGCCCCCACCCCTCATTAGGATGCAGACCCACGCTTCCCACTCGTGCTGGGGATGCTGCTGGTCCTGCACGCGCCCCCCAGCCGTGAAGACACGATTTGAGAGCTTTTCCTGCCACATCACTTTGATGCCCAATTAAGAGGAGCAAAAAAATGTCTTTTTTTTTCCTTTCATTTTCATGTAAATGTCTCTGGTCATTACCAGAATCATCATTCAAACCTTAATTGATAACATGTATTTTTATTTCACACATGATATGTGTACATTTATGTGAAATGTGAATAGGTTTTCCTCAAAACAAGAAATATGAGCTACATTTAAGGGCTAATTCCATCTCATTAAATCACTGAGACAATAAGACAGAGCAGCATTATGTTCTACACACAAGAAGATCTGCATGTGAGATGTTATGTAACTCACTTACTCCAGTGTTTACACCAGGGCTCTAAACCCTAAACCTATACGATTCAAACTATGCCAATCAGCTTTCACAGTGATCCAAAGACAGTGTGACGCATGATTTTTACTCAATTCCACCAATTTATTTCTTATATAAAGTCTCAAGTGGGATGACAGGTCTAAATGATTATAACACATTATGTCGAGATACACGGAACTCCAAAAAGCAACATGAAGGGAGGGAGCCGAGAGCTGGAGAGGATGCTGCTGTCTCATTATTATTAGCTTGCTGGTTCCTATATGCATGGAAGTTTGTTTGCATGCAATGACAGGAAACAGTCTCTCGGAGCAATGGAAGAGATAAGGACCACTGACCTACATCCTTGCCTCCAGAGACCACCCAGTTCCGCTCCATCACCACTCCCTTTATCTGTGCCAGTGATGGTAAAAGTTACAGCCCCATCACAGACTTGTTTATGTAAAATGTTTCACTTTCTTGGCATTTATGTAATGCTTGTGCCATTTGTTTAATGCTTGTTTTAAAAGGTCACAGCACCCAGTTCATATAATATAGAATTTACATGAATAATTTTAATGGTCAAATACAGTATGTGGTTGCATCTTTTGACTGCTTCCGTGTGTAGACCTGCTTTATGACTATATGCACATGTAGGCATCAGAACGTGTGAGTGACAGAAAGAAGAAACAATTTCTATTTTGGGTAGACACACATAAGAAACCAGTGTGCGTCACAAACGGAGGTCCCGACAAGGTGTTCCTGTCTAAATTAATCCTGGGCAAACAGGGCACCTGTGGGGGGAATGCATCTTTAGACCAGCACAAGAAAGATGGAGGACACAGTGAAGGATTTAAAAGCAGGACCATGGTCTCATTTCTATTCTTAATGCCTAAGAATTTGAAAGTCAGATCAGATATTTGTATTCAAAAAAACAAAAATTAAAAATTGATGAAATATACTTTGAAGTTATTACAGCTTTTAAAGTAATGGGGCATGCAGTATATAAAAGTTTATTTGCATCCACATTTCTATCAACATTGCAGATGGCCCCAATAAAATTAGGCTATAGGCTTGGGAATATTACATCTGTACGAGTAATAAAATTGTTGCAATTCTTTATATTGGTCATCTTTGCTCCTGAAGCATGACTAGGCAATTTCCTGAGATTCAATTGGCTTGTATATAAAGCGATGGAGAATTCTGGAATTTGTGACTAATTGTGTGACTAGTAGATCTGACAGTTTTACGATCTGCAATCCCTCATAAAAAAGGACAAAGATTACTTTTTTTTTTATCTTCTCCCAGAGACTCACAACTGCAACCTTTTTTTTCCAACACAAGTTAAAGCACAATTTAACACATCTCTGCTAATGTTTTTTCTGTGAAATGGATAACAAACACTATCTATAATGGAGCTCCTTATAGATGTGGCTAGATGGACTGATTATTTATATTGTGGTGAATCCTGTCTGGAATAATTCTGAAAATGAAATCTGTCTTAATTTCACTGCCCAGGAGAGACATTTAAAACCCACCCACATGTGGACTTTACAGATGCTACTGTACAACACTGTCAGTAACCAGCCTATGACACATCATGTAGCTTTTAAAATACAGTTTAACTCAAGTCAGTTCACGTGCATACTTTGCTCACGTGCATGCACGCAAAGGCCTACACACTTCTACATGAGTCTCTTTTACACACATATCGCATGCAAGTCCACTACATTGTTTACAGCATACTCGTGGTGAGTATAGAGAGAAGAGCTAACTGAGTTTGCATGAGGAGGCAGCAGCAGTGTGATTCATGGTGTTTTGACAGATACTGTAGTGATTTGTCACCGTGTTTCACCTGTCAGCAGAAGACATCTAGGTGGTTACTCTGTGGCTGTGTGATTCATGGGACAGGATGCCGAGTGTTGCGCTAAAATGAACCCGTGCATGATACAGAGAGAAAAAGAGAGGAGGAGGAGGAGGAGAAAGAGGGAGAGAGTGGTGCGCTGTAAATGTGCCCCCTCCTTCGTAAGGCAACGTGGACCAGCTATCTTTAAATTAAGTCATTAATCTAAGACAAACAACTTGTCACTACAGTGCATTTAGGACTGTACACCATGTCAGCCAACCATGTCAGAAATATGTGTGGACCTGCAACAGAATCCACACTGTGCTGTACCAATGATTTTAGACAGCAAAGACAATTTGGATTGATGATGTCATCAGGTGGTACTTTTTGTAGTTGCATTATTAAATGAATTGAGCGATAAATTAGAGACTGACTCTGTGAGAGCATAGAATATTTAAAATTACATCCAAATATATAACTTAAGTTATATAAAACCTCTTTATATCATTAGTTCACTGTCAGTGTTGATGTCCCTTTACATCTTTACTATATGTTCAGCTAAGGAAAGACTTTTGGGAGGGCAGAGTAATGCTATTAGGTGCTTTCAAAACCCAGATTTGTCACTAAAATTATAAATATTTGATTAACTCATGTAAAGAAATTTTCTTCACAGCAAGCTTGAAAGTGGTTGAGCGTTCAGTGCCATGCTAAAGGACAGTTCAGCTTGTTTGATGCTTGTTGACACCGGGGGCTTGATCTCTGCCCCTCTAGTTAAAGGCCAGCTTCCTTGTCACTACAACACACTGCCATGCTGGCCTTGGACATAAAGTCGTAGAATAGGTAATGCATTATTCACCTTTACAAACTGTGGCCTATTTGTCTCAAAAACCCAATTTTAAGTCAGAACTTACAACGAAAATAAAGTCATGTTGGTTTTGCCTTTAAGACCATTGCTTATATGTTAGGAGATATTGTTTCAATTCAGTTTTTTGAGGCTGACAAGAACTGAATCCATCCTCCACACTTTTTCACAACTGAAACAGCCTCTGGTAATCTTCCTATTCACTACTGCAACTCATATGGACACAGTTTTCTTACGCCTACATGTATAAAGGCGGTCAGTGGGTGGGACGGGGGTGACTGGTTGCGCAGAACCACATACGGAGAGACTGGTGGATTGTGGTGCTGCTTGCATAATGCAAGTTGTAGGAGGTGCTTTGAAAAAAATAAAGTGCAGTGACACTGGAAATGTCAGACTCAGTGGGCTTCTGGAACATTAGGAGTTAACCTCACAACACAACACAACAGCTTGTAATTTTCCTCCCTCCTAAACATTTCTCCTCATAGCTACTCTTCTCATTGAAACAAAGAAACATGTAAGAAAATAATAATGCTAGACTTCATTAGAAATGTAACATTTTATACCACGAGATCAGTGTAACATTGTTATTGTCAACTGTAAAATAAACATTGAATTACAATACTGACTGTGGCACATGGGTAGAAAACCTACACGACAGCTGCATCATGTGAACAAAGCCACAGGAAGCTGAAGGACATATACGTATTTTTCTACAGCAATCATCCCAGCATACCCAGAAAAGAGCAAAAAGGGCCACAACACCAGGTTTGGCTTAAGGGATGTGTTTCAAGTAGTACTTTAAGGTGGGTAACCTGTTTCCCCTTTGGGATTTCTTCTCTTCTTTTCTCTCTGCTGTTGCTTCACCACCACCTCCTCCTTTCACACATACTCCTCCTCCATCTTCTACTCTTTCTTTTCCTTTCTTAGAATCTGCCTCCGCCTTCCTGCTGGTCTGCTTCTCTCTATGAAATCAGAAAATATAGTTAGTTTGGCAGACACAAGTAGCAGATACACAATGTTTTCCATTAAAGTGCCTCAGAGAGGTAAAATAATACTGAATATATCAGTTAATATCCTGCGACAATGATAGTCCAAGAAGACACATTGCAGAATTTATTCATTTATTAATTCAGTGTTTATTTTGTCCAGCATGATTACTTCAGTAGCTACAAATCAAATATGTACACTAACTGCAAAATGAATGTAAATGAAGTAATGTTTACGTCCTGTATGTCATCGGTGTGACTATGGTTTATTGTGATATGCCAATGGACTGCACATGAGAAATGCTAACTCACGTAAAATACATCAAATGGCAGCATTTATTTTGTATATAATATTGTACAGTTCCTTATAAATAAATAAAATAAAAATTAAAACAAGCTGGTATCATTCAAACAAATGTTACGTATGTGAAGCTTATGATGCTGTGTTATTTTAAACTAATTAAACTCTACAGTCATTTCTGAGGCCATTGGTAGTTCATCGTCATGTCCATCACCTGTAAGTGTTGCGTCTCACTCACCTCCGCTGTTTGCTCTCTGCTGCCCCCTGTGGCTGGGTGGAGTACTGTCTTCTTTGGGCTTCAAGGGTGGACGACAGCTGTGGTGGACAATTGTAATGACAGCAAGCGCACTCCAAACACATACACATTGTGTTTTTGCTTTTTGTGTTCACAACAGGCATAGCTGTCACACGCTGTCACATGTTACGTCAAATGTAATGATTTGGTTCTAAAATGTGGAGAGAGAAATGGAGTCGAGTTTCCTTGCAGCTGTATTTGTTCCAGCCCTGCAGGAACGAGTTCTGTTGCATCACAAAGCAGCAAGTCCTTGACTTGCTGTTTTGGTTGAAAAGAGACTCACCTATTATACAACAGGAGAGAACAGAACTAGAGGATGAATGTGACATCATAACTAGGCCTGAAAGAGAAGAGCTAAAGATTACACCACTCTGCTCTCTACACTGTATTATCATTTTGTAGCACTTAACCATGACAGCTATTCTTCAGTGTGGCCTATATTTAATACTCAATCATTAGTAGTCAGTAGGTTCGGTTTAAGGAGCTACTTGCTTGACTTGCAAGTAGTTTCGAGCTCTATAGTTTACATGGATGAAAGGGAATGCTTACCTTTGCAATTTCTGAAAGGTATGCCCGTCTCTCATCGTTGGTTTTATGAAATGCCTGATATTTGAAAGAAACAGAGGGCTATATTGTCAGTTTTCAATTCATGGACTAGACTTGTTTTAACAGTCAATAATAATCTGTCTGCTCCTGCTCATGGGTGTAGTGTTTGTTCTGTGTTTGCTGCCTGTGTGTATTAGAGTGTATTTCAGGAGGCCTTCAGTGTTAATGAGCACCAGATTAGAATGTGGATTACTGGCTGCACATGCTGCCTGTTAAACCTTTATTCAACTAATATCTTGCTGTTTGTGAAGCAGAACAATAAACAAAGAACCAAGCCACTAAATTGTAAGAGCATACTGATCTAGTCGCAGCAGTACAGGACAAAGGTTGGGGTTCAATTTTGCATTGGTGGTTGTTAAAAAATTATGCAAAACAAAAATATCAGCCAAATCTTTTTCAATCCTTTGCTAATGAAGGTAATTTGTTACTGAAATATTTATCTCCTGGAAAAAAATGTAAAGCTGCTTGTCTGAGAAATAATAAAGCTAACCCTGCAGCCATTGTGACCCTTAACAACACTGAACACAAAATCCCTCTAATTGTGCTCTGTCAACTGGAACACATGAGATCCACACCTTTCCCTCCTGTTCAATTCTGAGATGACAGTCCATCAGCTGACTCTGGAGGTCACCCTTCTCCTCAGTCAGGAGCTTCAGGCGCTGTCTCAGTGTTTCCTGCCGAAAAATGTGTCCGTTAATCGGCAACATTCATAACAAAGAGGCCGCGAATTGTAAAGGTGTTGTGCTGCTCATGTCGAATTACAAATCAATTTGTACAAGAATTACGCGGCGCTATCTGCTAGGATCAAACAACAACAGAATAGTTAACGCGGAAAACATGAGCACAAAAATGGATTAGGCTCCTGCATTATTCAATAACTAAATACATTAGGGCTGAGGGTAACATGGTGAGGCTACATGAGATTTCTAGCACAGAGCAGAGCAGTGAGACGTGGTATATATATCTGGGATTGGAACTGTTTCTTTCTTCTGCATGTGCCCCAAAATAAGCAACCGTAGTCAGCTTTAATGAATAACACCATAAATATAGAGTTTAAAGACGCAGCATTATACATGCGTCACACAGATTTCTAGGCATCAGTCTGGTGCATGTGGATCAGGCAATTGCTGAGTATTTTATTAATAGGTAAATGGTACAGTTACATGAACGTGTGCATTTGAATGTGGGCAAAATAATTCTGTTTATTTACATACTATATGATGCAGATTTGAATCATCCTAATCATTGTGCTGGGCAGCATCTTTATAGTTTCTTCATAGCAGAGGACATTTACTAACCCATCCAGAAGTTTAAGTCATTCAAATATCTGAGTAGTGAGGAGCTGTACTAGCACTTATGCTGCAGAATGTATCAAGAGAGATGTTCAAGCTTCTTCCTTTCTCATCACTGTGACATGCTTTTGTTTTTCTTGCTTTTACAGAACACTGTGGTCCTAACATTTAGTCACTACACTAATTAAAAATTATTGACATTCTTCTCACAGTCTCACTGTCACGCTCGCAGTTTGTCCACAGATCTTCAATCCACAACCTTACAGTCACTCCTTGGATACACTAATGAGCATCTGTTAGTTCTGCCTCGAGGCACAAACACACATGTTTAGGCTGTATTGTGAAACCTTCCAGCGCGTGGTGTGCATTTGTGTGGGGGGGTGTGGCTGTGTGTGGGGGGGTGTGTGTGTTAAAACATTGTAATTAGTGTGCATTACTCTCCCATGGTTTGTAATCCCGTGATTACAGTGCTGTGAAAAAACTCTGGTTTATTCAGCCTGTATCAACTGGAGGATGGAGAGCAGCTGGCATTACAATCATGTCTGTCCTGCCTGCCTTCCTCCCTCATTCTGTGTCTCTGGCTCTCTCTGCTGGTAAACAAACATCACTAAAGAACACCAAAATGAGAAAACAGAAAAAAAAAGCTCAGTAGAAAATGAACATGTTTGCACTCACTACTGGCATGTCATCGTAAGATCGGATAGAGGCCAGTCGATCTGTGTAAAACAGGAGAATGTGTGAGTAAGTATGATGTGTGCATGCAATAAAACACAAACTTGCTTGAGCACTTGAACATTTTGTCTTCTTTGTGTTTTACATTTAAGTTTCACTAATACAGTTAAAAGTGAAGCTTGACTTGAAGATACTTCAGGGGATGTTGGTAATCTCTAATATCCCATACGGGTCTGGATCAAGGAGGGTAGCTAGGGCAGCTGTTCAAATGCAATAACACACAATTAATGCTATATCTTTCAAACGGGGACATTGTGAATTAAATGTCCTGGTGTGCCATGCTACATGTCACTGTGCATGTAGTAATTTCATATGGCTCACATATAGTTAACCCTTCTTTATTCTTTCAGAGAAGACAGAAGAGCCTATTACATTTTTTTCTCTCCAAAGTATCCAAGCATCAGCGTTTAGCTGCTTCATGTACAATGGATCTAAAACTATTACTGTAGATGTATTGCAATAATACCCCTCGCTGTGCGGAGAAAGTAAACCATCCTGAAGTGTCCAACTCTTGTGTAAAGCTTGATTTAAGTTTCCAGATTCCAATAAAATGTAACAAATTCCCAGTAGAAACCTCTTTAAATATTAAGTAAGTGAACTTACCCATGGGGTTTCCTCTTAGATCCTCCAATCTCTCATGGATGAGTGACATCTGTCTCTGCAACTGCCCATTTAGCTCGATCTGTGTCTCATACCTTGTCTTCCACTCATTTCCTGACACCTCGGAATAAACAGAGGGAACTGTCACAATACAGTCACATTTTGGGCTGATAGAAACCAGTGGATAGCAGCTAAGCTAAACCGTTGTTGGGTAACATCTCGCCACTGTGGATCGACGTGACAGATATATAACTATAGATATATTCTAAAAAATACACCTCACCTTCCCCATCGACACTGTTAAGTCTTTCTTGCAGTTCACTCATGGTACTCCGCAGATCAGACACCGACTCCTCAAGCATTTCTCTATAATCAAGAGCCAGACGATGCTATCTTTGCAGTGGAAAAAGAACATTTATTCTAATAACTCACGTTAAATAATACATTATCTTCAAACAAACTTACTTCATTTCTTTTTCTTGCTCAAGTTCTGCCTGCAGGCGTGCCAAATCGTATTTGCTGTAGTCGCTATCACCAGTCATTGTTTCTGAAAAACTGACATCAAATGAAGTAAGTTTGTTCCTCGGGGTTTCCATGGAGACCGCAGCTTCCGGGTTTTTCAGACTGCCTCGGAGCTAACGGCGCAGATTAGGGGGAGGTTTGAAAAGCATGAATACGTCTTTCTTTACATTAACAAGAAAAACTTATTTAATAAGAAATGTTATCTTCTGTTTTATAACTAGTAAAACTAAAGTTAACATTATTGACTGATCGATTAGATTTTAAAGATTTTATTGATTTGCGAAATTCTTGCAGCTACTTCCTGTCACCGCTTTGTTTTTCTTAAATGCAGAAATGAACAGATTCAGTTTAAGTCACACTTTATGTTGATAAGTGGAACGTATCTTTAGAAACCAATTAATCAAAAATCAATTCAATATGTTATTTTTGGTTATAAACTAAATACATATTTTTCCTGTTTTGGTAAAGAATGTCTAATACATGGAGCCTTTTTCGTCATTCATTAACAAAAAAGCTGGTCAGACGCTTGCATTGCTTGAATAAAGTTATTCAGTCATGAAAAATTTAAAATATATCTGTCTATCTATTTAATAGGATTAATTTTAACTGTATATAGTTTTAATCAATTTTAAGTGGACCACTAGATTTCGGTAGTATTGTGAAAGTCACACAAAACATATTTCATCAGTTCAATCAGTATGTATTTCTAAAGACACGTTCCACTTTTAAATAGAAAGTGCGAATTCAACTGAAGCTTTTAATTTACGGCGGAAAAGCGGAAACAGGAAATAGCACATTTTCGCACATGCGCAGAACGAGGTTTTTTGGGTCTGATCAGGCAGCGACATAACCTCGTTTGATAAGACAGTACACAAATACATAACTCGTATACTCACCTACAGTTTTATGAAGCTCATTTCACGCTTAATTAGGCTGAAAATGTACTTCCTTATACCCCACCAACCTCTAAAATCAACTTTAACGCATAGCCTATAAATGCCTATGCCAGTTGGTATATCTTGCAGAGTATATATCTAATTATAAATGTAGATTGTGTGAGCATGTGTGTAGATTTTTGTTTGATTTTCACCTTCTTAGAAACATCCGAAATAAAAAAAAAACATCTCTAATAAAATAAGCTTGTTAAAATGTGCAATTTACATTCTTTATGTAGCTACATTTGAGTGTTTTTCATTATTCCATACAAATATATACAGATCATCCTATAGGTCTACTGTTTACTGGTATTGATACTGAATATTTTGTCATACACAAAACATAAACATATAAATGTATTACAAGCCTAAATTACCAACACAAAATAGAAGTACTTTTGTGTGAAAGTTTACAATCATGTAACACAAAACAATTAAGCCAACCTTTACCTACAGATACCGTAACCAATAACGTAGTATTTATGAACTTGTGATAACTTTACCTTAGGATTGTTCCAATATTTCCACTCCTTGTTTTTACATTCATAAATGATACAATTAAATATCTATTCCAGAAATTAGAAGCCTATATTGCAAACGATGAGTTGATCCTTCAGACCTTTAAGCAAAGCATAAATATCCTATTGTTTCTTCTCTTTCTTCTCCTTCTTCTGCACTTCCTTCACATTTGTCTGTGCTTGATGTTCTTATTTCGGCGCCTCCTGACCCTTAGTTTCTGCTGGCTGTCCATCCAGGCTTTTGTCCACGGTCTTTACTGTCTGCTTGCCTGCAGTCTTCAGTATGGCTTTAAGGCCCAGATTGTCAAAGTTGTATGCTGCCACACCAACATTGACCACTGAACCGAAAGCAGTGTCTGTGGCTTGGCCTGCGTCGTCACCATACCTTCACCATGAACAATACAGTGGAGTTAGGAAAGAGCGGTTTGGTGTAAGAAAGTAATTGAGGGTGTGTACAGAATTGAAATGAAGGAGCAATGTGAGGTGTGATATTCCTACTGTTGTAGTTCACATCAACACACCAAAGGTCAAGAAAAACATTTGTCATTTCACTTTGTAGCTGTTTTATTGGTAACAAAAAAGGAAAACAGATAGTATAAACAGCAAGAACAGCACCACCCAACACAAGCAGACACGTAGCAGCAGTTAACATACCTGTAGACAGACCCAGAAAGACACACACTCAAGCTTAAACTGCATCAGGTCAAAAAAGAACCCAAAACACATACTTTGTATGTCCAGATATAAGTGAATCAAAGAAAGTGTTTTTAAAGACAATTCTGTGTTAGCTGTTGCATCAGATTTGGAATATGTCTCATTAAGGGGTTATTTTCTGATTTGACGGGTTAATGAAAGCGTGTACATGAATGGGTTGAGCAGGGTCAGCTGTTAGTCTTTGCCTTTACTGCCCCGTGCGGTCAGTTGTTGGACATGTTTATTAGATTCTCTAAGCCTCTAAATCTGAAAAGAAATAGGTGTGAAAGCAGATCAGTTTCCCAATGAACCAAGAAGAAAGAAACAAAGTAGTACTGTGGTTTAAAGTGACCAACTAGATTCAGAAATAGGCTGGAAACACAATCTACACTAGTCTATTCAAGATCAGAACATTACTAAATAGGGAAGCAGAAAGGGGAAATATCAGAACTTACTTGTACTTCACAGTCCTTACTGTCTCTGCTGTAACACTTTTGCCAACAAGCTTTGCTCCTGTCTCCAGACTAGACCAAATAGTAGAGAAACCTGGTTTGGATGTAAATGAAAAAAATATTTGAGTACTCTTGAAATACTTGGATTATACATCTTTAAGCAAATATTTAAAATGTCAAAACATTCAAGTGCCAAAACCTGTCTAAATATTTTAACATTTTGTCCCAAAAAGAGCTAATGATATGACAACAGTGTAGGACAATGTGCAAGGTTATGTGTTTGATCCTGAAATTTCCATTATACTGGTACCTACCTTGTACGCTGCTGACTGCCACAAACTTAGCTCCATCGAAGTTGGAAGCGCAGCCATCTTTGCTCTTGCTCTTCATAGACTCTGGGACCAGCTTAGCTCCATGTTTCTTCACATGGGGCGCCACCTTATCCACCACGCGTTCTGCCACCGCACTCATTCCATTAACTGTGAATTTACACAAATGTGAAGTAGAAGCATACATATTGGTACATAGCCATATTAATTTACAGTACAGGAGACTAATGGCATGCATTGAAAGAAAGAAAAAAGATAGAAAACCAAGCATCTATCAGAGTTTTCTTCAAACTTCTGCCTTGTATTGTTTGTATGAATGATTATATGAATGATCCTGTGCAGGATGATTTTTAATCATTCCTATTTTGGTTTAAGTCCTTACCCAAGAACTGGCTGACTCGCACAGCACCCCCAGTGGTCTGTTTAGCCCCCTCCAGACCTTTGGTGACACGGGGGCTGACCTCTGTAGGAGTTTCCTCTGGTGTGATATGATCCCGGATCTTGGCTGCTCCTTTATGAATAGCCCTACCAGTAGCTTCTGCTCCTTTTACAAACTCTTGACTCAGCCTTGCAGCCCCTAAAGACAGAAATATGTTGGGTGATGAATGTACACTGGAAATATCATTGATTGTTGTGTTGTTAAAATATCTACAAATGCGGTGGTTGGACAAAACTTTCCTCGGAGCACTCGTTCCTGTTCAGGAGAGCTTGCTGCAGCAAACAATGTCCTCTAGTGGTGATTTTGGTGTACAACACTGCTGTGACATTCTTTATTAGGACTCACACTTTCAAACACACCTGACAAGATTCCTTGTGCCATCTTCTCACTCCATCCAGGAAGTGGTAGTTTTCCGTTCTCCCCTGATGGCACTGTGAGGCCTGCTTGTTCTCTTGGGGGACCAAGGGGGATTTTCTCACTCAGGTTGATGACCTCTGACTCTGTACCCTCTGGACCCTGTCAAGGAATCCATTAAATCATATGCTAAACAGTTATCACAAAAGGACACACAGTAAGAATGTGCATACACCCATTGTGCGTTCCTATGAGCCATGACTCAGCTGGGTAGAATGTTTTTACCCACAACACAACAAAAGAATGTTTGTGCCTCCTGAACTGTCAAGGGAGGAAAGTGTGTTTAGTGTAGTGGCTAGATTACATCACAAAATGAGTTTTGTGTTTTAACAAAACAGCAACATGGATGACAGCAAAAGAAAAATTTTAAAATTTTAAAACACAAGGAACAGATTTCTACACTATGAGACACTGAATTCTACAAAAAGGTGTACAATCATTAGCTATTGTTTACTTTCAGAACCCCCACCCAACCCCCTCTTTTTCTCTGTAAACACAGAAAAACACCCTAAACATGTTGTTCCAAAGCAATGACACACTGACAGTAAAGATTCACCTGAACCCTGAGGTCAGTGAGCTGCGATAGGAGGTCCTTAAACGTCTCTCGGTCGGAGGCAGGCAGTTCAGAGGACAACACTATGCCCACGTAGGACCCCGGCATCTCTGCCAAGGAGTCAGGGAACATGAAGATCCCAGAGTTAGCCAGCAGCACTGGAGTGTCTGCTGTCAGCGGGTACAGCCAGTCACACACCTTGAAAACACAAAGACATACAAAAGTTAGGAGGTTGGGAATGATGACGGCCTCTAGGTCAGAAGTCATTACCCATGTACCAGCATTACCAAAGAGGTTGCATTCATACTAATGACATACACTTCACATACAGTTTTGTTAGCAGAAACCTCAGATCTTTGAAATTCGAGGGAAAAGCATGACATGATAGCTTCTGTTGAGGCCTTATTTGTTTATCCACGTGGCAATTCGGGAAATCATCTCATGTCCAAAGCTATTTTCCCAATTCAGACGTAAGAGGTGGTTTCTTGTGAGGCCCAAATGTTTAAGTCAGTCAGTTTCTCTTTTAAGGCAGAAAAATGTATTGTCATTTCCCAGCAAGCAACAGTATCCCCTGTTCCTTTTGACCCCATGTTTTCCCCTCTCAAAAGACACATTACAGGATTTTAGCCCCATCAGGGCTCATGTCAGTCATCCACACAGACATAATACAGACACTGACTTGCTGCTGCAGCGTGCCACTGGTATGGCGCCTGACAGAATGAACCCTGTGAGGGTGCAGGACACTGACCAGCGGCACAACAGAAACGCAAAGTCATCTGTTAATGGGACCATTGTCTTGATGAAAAAACAAAGCAGGGCCAGAATACAGGAGAGCGGCCCCCCAGCCTCGTCTGGAGGGAGACAAAGTCACGGGTTTGACTGCATCATACAGCACGGCATAATGCACACACTTTGTGGAGATGTCAGCACACATTATTGTTATTTTATACGTTTTATATTGACTCAATATACATTGCAACTACATTTAGAACTGAAATAATTATTCAAGCAGACTGATAAACAGATCAATTGGAAAATATTTTGATAATTGATTGATGCAAGTAAAAATGTCAAATGCCATTTACTGGTTCTTGTTCCTCAAATGTGAGTATTTTCTATATATGATTGTTTTATATAATTGTAAACTGTTGGTCAACATTTGAAGACACCCTTACCTTGGAAAGTGTTTTTCACTGATCTCTGAGGTTTTATAGACCAAACAACTAGTCCATATATTGATAAGAAAACAGTCATCAGATTAATTGTTAGTGGAACTAATAAGTCCTTAATCAGTTAACAAGTTTAGTACAAATGAGTGCAGGTCAGAAGAAAGTACATTTTAAAGCTCATGTTTTACCATAATTGGTGCATGTGTTGTCAAACTCAAAGTGGACACATCACTAAGACAACACCATACCCGCATGCATGCAGATACTTATTATGACATATACTTATTTTAACATATTGTATACTTACATGAAGAAATGCTGAGGGTCTTCCATCAGTGGAATCACTGTGCTGACTGTCAAATGCAGTGATGTGAAGGAAGCCTGGATAAGACAGGGAGCTGACCTGCCCATTTGCTGCCACGAAAAAGATCTGCACCCCAGAGGGGATGAAAAGCAGTTCGTTTCCATCTCCTCCTCCTGCTGCTGCTCTGGTCGGCTTTCCTGAGCGGAGGCCGCCTCCAGCGGGACAATATGCCACACTGTGGTGGCCGACTGTTGGCTGTGGTGTGTATTCTGGAGGCTGGTCCCCGGGGTTAGCCATGGCTGTAGTTCCTGGAGCGGCTGGAGGAAGCGTGTGTGTGTGTGGAGCAGCAGGGGAAAGAGGCCCGACAAGGGGTGTTTTGGGATTTGGGGTTGTGTTCTGGGTGGTGGCAGATATGGTGGGATACAGATGGTTGAGGGAGCTTTGGGGAGGTTGACTGTTCGGTGCCAGTTCTGGATAAAGACTGAGAGGAAGATCCATTAACAGACGGCCCCTCTGGTATCCAGTTGTCAGCTGAGTGGTCTCCAGGTCAGAGAGGTGGGCGTTGACAGTCCTCAGAGTGTCCCTCATCTTCTGCTTAAGCTGCCTGGCCGTGTCCCAGGCTGCTCCCAGCTGCCTCTCCCCCCCAGTGGGAACCTCCAGTCCTTGGTTAATGTGCTGTCGACCTTTCCTGTAATACAACAGGGCCTCCGCACTCTTCCCGGCCTCTTCTGCAGCCAGCCCACGGCTCAGAGAATGAAACGCCAACTCGTACTGGTCCTTGATGAGCAGCAGCTCAGCAGGCTCAGCCATACTTAGTAGTAGACGGGATCCAGAGACTAGAATGGACAGAATGGAGACAGGGGGGAAATCAAGAGAGTGCCATTTCCAAAGTGAGAGAAAAGTTGCATGTGCATTTTCAAGGTTTTTACTGTATTTTACAGCAATCCTAAAAAGCATGAAGACATTCTGACATTCATTCATTCGTTGGTTTGCTTGTTTTTTGATTTTCTTTCTCCAACACACAAACATTACATATTGAGTTATGATGGGGCAGTTTGTTTTTAATTAATGGATATAAGACTTCTGTTAGTTAGATAGGAGACAGTTGGGATTCAACATTTTTAAAACCGAGTAAAGCATGAAGGCAGTGAGACAGAGACGAGCGCACCTGAATCCAAGATAAATAAGGAGTGAAAAGGAAACGAAAACATAATTCGTGGTATTCCTTGCTGACATAGGTACTCTGACCGCATTACGACGGCTTAGATGAGTTAATGTGAGAAAAATCTCCGTAATTTGAATTGTTGTTGTCGGCCTGAGCGAACGAACACATCAGGTTTTACCTGAATAACAAGCCTGTGTGTGAGTTAAGAAGTCCCCTCTAGACAGGAGATTTACATTTAGAATACCAGAGTTTAAACATTTATTATTCAGCTCAGTATATAATGCATCAAATAGCAAATGCCTGTGGCCTTGTCAGGCGTCATGCCTTACATTGATAGTTCCAATTTAAATCTTGCTTACCTTGACAGCCAAACTTTAATATCTCGGGAAAGGAAAAAAAAATCTAACAATGAATAAGTTGTTTCAGAGAATCCTTTTTTCCAGCGTTCGACACTTCTTCTGTACTTTCATAGATGTAAAAATGTTTACTCATATCAATTCACTTCACTGACTGGTTCATTCTGGCGCACCACCAGCAACTAAACACGAGCGTCAAACCGACCTGTGACAAAAATGGCATCCGGCCACCACTTTCAAAATAAGATTCATAGGCTGCGCGTTAAAATAGAAGTAATTTAAATTAAAACTTTATTTAGAAGAAATCACACTTCCTTTAAAGTTGTAGTAATTTGATTTTCTTTCAACGTTAACCTATTCACTCAGGGACATTACATGTAGCATTACAGTGAGACATGACATTTGATATTTTTATATATATTTAACACTAACATATTTTAGAATCACTCTGAAGGATTTTGAAGATGCTGTACATCATGATTAAAGGACAACCTCATTCTGAACAAACTATAAGTAGCCTATATATTACAACCAATGACCAGCAGCTTTAAAACGTGTTTGCATGAACACCTGCAAGTATTACAATCCAGTCATGAAGCATGTTTACTTTTTAATTTATTGTATTTGCAAAAACTATAAGAAAAATAATCTAAAGGTATAAGGGTCTGCAGAGGGTAAGGCATCTATGGGACTGATGCTAGAATCAGCTGTTTGTTTGTGTTCTCAATTGACAGAAGAAGGGTGGAGCAGTGATTCACAGGAAAGGCAGAACAGCAGGTGGGGTGATCCATGACACACGACAATACCTGTGAAAGATTAGATAAAAGACATCCATTTAGAGATGAAAAATTGTGTCTTGGATGCATCAACAACCCAGACAAATGGCAAACTGCACATGAAAGATCCCAAAACCTGTGAAATATATTTATACACACACACACACACACACACACACACACACACACACCGATCAGCCATAACAATGACAGGTGACCACTGACAGGTGAAATGAAAAACATTGATTATTTCGTTACCATGGCACCTGTCAGTGGGTGGGGACATATTAGGCAGCAAGTGAACATTTTGTCCTGGATGTTGAAATGTTGGAAGCAGGAAAAATGGGCAAGTGTAAAGATGTGAAAAACTTTGACAAGGGCCAAATTCTGATGGCTAGACGACTGGGTCAGAACATCTCCAGAACTAAAGCTCTTGTGGGTTTTTCCTGGTCTGTAGTGGTCAAACCTTCCAAAAGTTGTTCAAAGAAAGAAAACCGGTGAACCGGCGACAGGGTCATAGGTGGCCACGGCTCATTAATACACGTGGGGAGCGAAGGCTGGCCCGTGTGGTCCAAGAAGAGCTACTGTAGCTCAAACTGCTGAAAAAGTTCATGCTGGTTCTGACAAAAAGATGTCAGAACACACCGCAGACCGGTCATGGTGCCCATGCGGACCCCCGTCCACTGCCGAAAACGCCTACAATTGGCACGTAAGCATCAGAACTGGACCACAGAGCAATACAAGAATTTGGCCTGGTCTGATGGATCACATGTTCTTTCACATCATGTGGATGACTGCATGCGTGTGCGTCGCCTACCTGGGATTCCATGGCAACAAGATGCACTATGCAAAGGCAGTGTGATGCTTTGGGCAAAGTTCTGCTGGGAAACCTTTGGTCCTGCCATTCCTGGGTATGTTACTTTGACACAAACCATCTACCTAAACAGAGTTGCAGACCTTTAGGGATTACTGTTTCCATGAAGGGGTGTCTTCATGGAAACCGTAATCCCTACTGGAAGTGGCCTTTTTCAGCAGCATAATGCTCCTACCACACTGCAAAAATGGTTCAGGGATGGTTTGAGGAACACAACAACGAGTTCAAGGTGTTGACTTGGCCTCCAAATTGCCCAGATCTCAAGCCAGTCACGCATCTGTGGGATGTGATGGACAAACAAGTCAGATCCATGGAGGCCCTACCTCACAATTTACAGGATTTAAAGGATCTGCTGCTAACGTCTTGGTGCCACACACCACACCTTCAGAGATCTAGTGGAGTCCATGCCTCGAGATGGCAGGGCTGGTTTTGGAGGCAAAAGTGGAATCTACACAATATTAGGCAGGTGGTCATAACATTATGGCTGATCGGTATATATATAAACAGTAAAAAAACAAAAACAAACAAACTACACCTTACGTTGCACTTGTATACTTTTCCCTGGTGGCCTGTTGTGGTCGACTCTCTGCACTGATGTATAGCTTGTGGAGATCAGTCATGCAGGGCACAATTTCAGCCATGGTATAACCGGTAAAGGCATGTAAGGAATCAGGCTAAAATATGAAAACATTGAGTCTAAAGAGAAATTCTCTAAAAAGGGACTCTTAGCACTCAAGACAACAATTTGGACAAACTTACCCAAAGAGATTTGTTTACAGTGTAGGTGGCTAGGCAGTATGCTCCAGCTGCCACGATAGATGGGGTGTACTGTAGGAATGGATCGATTTCCAGCAAGCTTAACTCTCCTACATACTATGGCAGAAAAAAAAAAAAAATCAAAATATGATCAAGGGAGACGGAAAACTGTAACTTCAAAGGCAGTGGGCATAAACCCACTGAGTTATTGATTTTGCTCACCAGGGCAAGGTTCTCTGCGCTGGCACAGACAGAGTGGATGGACATGAAAAGGCGAAGGAACTGGTTTGTGGTGGGGGCTGCCATATTGAAAGCCAGCACTCTTAGGAAAACATGCTCCATCCGGAGCAACTGCTTCTTAGTATAGGTGCTGTCTGTGATATACACAAACTCATTCAGCTCAGGAGGGAAGATCTCCTCGTATTTCCTACAATGTGACAGATCAGGCAACATCAAGTTGTCAATGCTACTCCATAAGGTGGATTCTTACCACAACCATAACACGTTTAGTTTTTTTTAAACAAATCAGTGATTGGATGGGACAGGAAATCTTACGCAGCAATCAGTAATGCAGCTGTGCCAACCAGCTGCAGCTTGCCCCGTTTCACATATGCTGTGCAGGAGAGAAAGCGGTCCAAGTAGTTGACAGCAAGGTGCAGAGTTTCAGAGCGAAGCTTGTATTCCTGGATGACTTCCACCAGCCAGTCCACCAGGATGACCCGCATGTCATTTGTGATCTCTGGATGTTTCTCTAAGTAGCCTGGCCTTGGCCTGAACCTCATCTGGCATTAGAAACAAAAGCCGTTATCATGATAATGCAGTATAAAGACAATACATTTAATGCTGCCCATACACAGTAATCTGAAAAAAATGATTTAGTGCTCTTAGTTAAGGTAATGTCGCACTTCACTCTCCCTCAAGTGCCGGTGAATGTCCTCTGAATACTCAGACACACACAGCACCTCCTCTGACATAAGGGATTTGTCTTGTTCAGACTGCATAGAAGCATCCTGGCATGAACCTGGCAAGAGCAAACAAGCAGTAAAGGGTAAAGGACAAGAAAAGAGTCGTCTAACATAGTAGGTGTTTTTCTATTTGCCAAACTCACTTGAACTCAGTTCCAGCAGGAGTCTCAAGCCTTTGTTTTGGAGGGACGCAGTTTCAGCATCTAGGTAATAGCCGTCTGAGACCACTTCTTGACCAGATGCTGCAAGAACAACTTCACAAGCCTCTTCAACATACACATCATAGCTGGAACTGGAGGGACAGCCGAGGAAAGTGAGCTGGGAGCTGTCTGAGATCGAACTGTGTTTGGAAAATTGGTTTCCCTGTGGAAGAACATGATTGCCAAGTTAAATTGAAATGTGAATGTTCTGTGAGGTGAAATTGAATTGAAAATCACAAAATGGACTTCTCTCCACTGTGCCCCGCTCACTTACCTGGCTCAGGGATCGACCACGCTGCTCATTTTCTGACAACACACAGAGCGCTGTGCGTTGCTTGGCCCGCTGGACCTGCAGTGCATCTATTTTGCTTGAAGGTGGAATATTTTCTTTGCTAGTGTGACTGCCGCAATGGGCATTTGTGCTGAAGTTCATCTTTAAACAAGGAAATGGTGAAAGAAAAAGTTGGAGAAAAAAAGGTGCTCACCGTGGTATAAAGCAAAGACAAAAGAAAACTGAAACACATGAATGACAAAAAAACATTCAAAGAAGACACTGCTTTAATAAAAGGGTCACAAGATGTAATCATATTGGTTATGTGATTACTTTATGGCTTCCCTGACAAAATAACAGTATTTATGTAAATAGGGCTGCAACTAACAATTTGATGATTGACTGAATCTTAATAATCCACTGTTTTGTCGAGACATTTTATGAAAATAATAAAAGATATTCAATTTAATATCATATATGATAAAGGAGAGCATCAAATCATTTGAGAAGCTGGGTGAGCTAGTGAATGTTTGACAATTCCGCTTGAAAAATGTTGGCGATTAATTATCAATTAATTTATAAATTGTTTCAGTTGTGCACGTAAAAGTCCCAAAACATTCAAACAAAACCAATTAGTCAAGTTTTACTGAAATTTACGGGAAATTGTTCTCTTTTCCCACAGTACCGAACAAGTAGAAAAACAAATGAGCAATTATGAAAGTCATTTGTGTTGCAGTGAACATGTAACAGGTGAAGTGTGAAATGGGGTGTAAAAGGCTGTACTAGCGCAGGTGCACAGGAGGTGTCAGAACCATCATTGCCATGGTTACAAGAATTTATCAGTCCATCAATCCCCGACACACAAGCAACAACACTAACGAGGTGGAAAAACAAGGCTGCAAACTATGTGCATCACTTCAGTGTGTCACGGAGCACAGCCCGACAGTGGTCGCCCGCCGCTTTCTGATATAAAACAGGCTCATCATCTGTTCCTAACTGCAAACTCACCATGATCAGGACCAACGTAGGTATCAGTTTAACGTTAGGTTAAGAAGGTGGAAGCGAAAATCCAGTGCATTCCACTGACAAAAACGAAGTAATTGTCAGTAACTTTTCTTATTCGTCGCTTATTCGGAGACAAACAGCGACCTCTGGCTGCAATCGATCGACTTAAAGCAGCTTCCTGGGCGTCCGATGTCAGTCCAGCGGGCGTGTTTCTTTTTATTTTTTTCAGGTTGCCTTGTAAACTAATCAGCTGTTTCCTCCGAACGGTTCTCTGTCCAATCACGTGCCCGAACGCAACAGCTGACAGTCGACGACGTCGTGCGTCAGGAACCCATCATCGGATTTACCTGAGCTCCAATGAACTCCAATTAAAATGTATTAAATTATAAAAAATTGAATTATATATTATCCTATTTAAATTAATAAAGGTTCTGTTTCGACTGTCGCTTTCCATGACTAGGCTTCTTCAAGTACAAGTACTTTTAACTCATAACACGATGGACCTCACTGTGGTGTGCAGAGCCATGGATACACTAACTTTCCACTGTTTGAACTTAAGCTGAAGAGTGAACAGTATTTGGATATTGCTCTCAAATCTCTAGTTGGATGAGAGATTCAATAACAGGGTTGCAAAAGAACTGTTGAAGTCTACTCCCACGTCTGTTTTAAAACTTTAAATGGGCTTCTCACCATGATGTCAGTTGGCACATAGCTTGGACACCACAACATTACTGTTTCCTAACCAATACAGTGAAGAAGGTGTCTCATTATTACACACAGATGCATTGCAATAAAGCTGTCTCATGTGAATGCCAACCGTGCTTCTGCATTTTAACTTTGTGACATCTCTAGCTTGTCAGTTGGAAAACACTTTCATTATATACCTCTGGCCATGTTTTTTTATTTTTTACTTTATCAATGTTTTTGAATGTTTTTTTAAAATATGTTTATTTATTTGTCTTTCATATATCTTTAGAGTATCCACAACGTTAGTGACTTCCCTTTGGTTTTGAATATGATTCCTACAGGAAACGTTCATTCTACTGTACTTAAATCAGTGTCTCCCTTGGATAATAAATAGGAAAATTCTTGATGAGAATGATGGAACAGTGAAAGTGAAGCTTCTAGTGTCTTGTAGCTTTCAACAGCTACATGAATGATACAATTCGCAACATTTGTTTACAACCTTGGTGCTAGCACCACCTGACACCTTCTCTGGTTCTCATAAAAATGTCTCATATGTCCAAAATGACAAAACCGTATTAAAGCAACCGGCAAAACAGCTCCATGTTTTAGCAGAGTGCTATACAGTATATTTATATTTATGTCCTGTCTGGTTCAGGACAGTTTTATCTTAGATGGGGAAATACATAATGGTGCATGAGTGATTTTGTAATCTCCTTTTAAGAGAAAATATATAACCAGAGTCACAACTGGTCCATCGTTAGTTTAAAAAGACAAATATCTTAAAAAAAGATGTCTTCATTATACAACACCGGACAGCATAATGAAAAGTATTTGCAAACTGTAATTTGCTACAATGTGGACATACGTAGGCATTACATGCAGACATCTGAGGACAAAATATGTATAAAAATATGTTTAAAAAAATACTTAAGAGACAATAACAGTTTATTGACAACTTTGTATTTTGTCTAAGTGAAGAGTAACTTGTTGAGAGCCTGCAAGTTCTATACTGTCCATCAGATGGCAGGCTTTCTCTTCAGTAATAATGGTCAGATGTTTTCCATTTGCAATATATAAAGCTGATGTTTGACATGTTGTTATATCAGATATTTTACTGTTTGTCAGAAAAGGTAATCAAATAGATGCAGAGTCTAGTCACTCGACTACAACCCCAAGAAGTCAAGAAACAGGAATAAGACTGGAAACATTTATAACTGACCATATGAAAACCTGTTATATCTACTTTCACAAATGACCACAGAGATGTTGCTCACTCAAACTCCGCAGGGATGAAGATGGTGCAAAGCAGTGAAATATTCCAAATATTCAAAGTGACTCTTTCTCAGAGTAGTATGTATCTTCCTTTGCCTGCAAACACGTCCAAGTGGATGTTTTGATGTTGAGTTTCCTAAAATTATGAATATCATTGTTATGATAATGATGAAAATGACTGCATCTCAGTCACAGCAGGACCTACAGGCAGCAGACTAGAGATTCAGGTATGGGAACTTGAGAGGACCCAGGGGCATTAACCACAGTCTTGTCATGCTGCAGCTGCCACCGTTGAGCAGCTCCAGTGGAGCAACAGGGGATTAAGGATTACAATTTGCAATCTTTTGGTCACAAGGCTGCTTGTTGAACTTTCAGCCAACCATCACTCCTATACCGTCCTGACAGCTGTATTTGATGGGAGGCTCTTCACCTTTTTGAGCACTATGGTTTTTATTGGTTTTGTTCATTCTCAGTCATTATATGTTGACTGGGTGTTTCAATCCATCATTGAGGAAATCAACATATGCTTATTTTAGGAAAACAAACATCAAGAACTGTCTACAAAGAGGCACGTGTTCCCCCCAGAGTTTATTAGCAAGCAGTAATCCAAGCTACCCCCACAAATGAAAAGTGTTTCTTTTTTTGTTATCACATCAGACACTTACTGAAACATACACACCTTGTTCCATGATTCTGTAAACAAATTACAAAGATAATGGTGATTCTATCAACAGTGTGATAATATAATGCAAGCCTGAGTGTGATTTTATATTTAAATAGATCTAATGTTATTTAAGCAATGTAAAACTACAATAAAGGCTAAAGTGTGTGAAAGACAAAGAAATTAAGTGCTGTGTAATCTGCAAAACCTTCAAAACTATGTGAAATTAAAATCAATAACAACTCAATAAACCTTGAAAGAAAAAATCTTTTAGAAATCAAAAGGCTAGTTATATAATACATCTCTTGGGCCAATACAAAAACTACACTTGGGAAATGTATTTTTAATTGCATGCAAGACAGTTTTGCCTGGAATCAGTTTTATTATTTACAAGGACAACAGCACGACTGAACAGCATATTTCATTTGAACTCAATAAAATTTTTATTTGAAGATTGAAAGTGCTGTTATGTGAACAGGTCATATCAGTCAAAGATAATGAAGTCATTTTTCTCAGTCCTGTTGAACCTTTTTATACACCATGTGTAGCTATTCACCTTAATTGTTTGTCTAAAACGTCACAGTTTGTGGAGCTGGAATAGATATCAATGCCAGTTACTCCAAGTGCCAAAGGCTGGGTGAAACAGATGTGAAGAAAGACGGATGAAAAAAGACCAGGTAGAGTGAGTAATTGCCTCAGCCACAGATAAGATGCATTGGAACTTTGTTCTACCTCAGAATCCAATGAAATATCCTCTCACCTATTTGGTCCAGCGGAGATGGGAGACAAGGCGGCCTGCTGTGGCTATTTTCTCCTCTCAAAATAGGATCAATATCTCTTCACATTGTGCTGGAAGAGGGACTGAGCAAACACACACACACACATACACACACACACACACGCACATATGCATTCATACTTACATACACAAAAACACAAACATGGCACCTGCTCAGGGGACACAGAGTCTCTCTGTCTTCTGCTGCCGTTTTATCCCCCGTCCTCATTTCCGTTCAGTCCCTAAGCAGATGCAGATTGCTTATGACAGATAGCATTGGGCTTCTGCCATTTCATTAGCGTGATGTATTGCTGGTGACAGGCTTGGGCCAGATGGGCTGGGGGTTTAAGCATCACCTCTAAAACACTGCGCCATCCGGGAGAATCCTCCCAGCTGAGGATGGACATCTCTCAGCAGCACCCTCATCCAGTGGTGTAACCCCTGTTGGGAGTCTCTCACCCTCAGTGCAGGGCATTTTCTCAATGTTCAGAAACAGCGGAAAAGGCAAAACAGGAAGATAAAGAGATGAAAGGCAGCCTAATCTGCGGAGGTTCATCCGTGATGAACAGGCAGTTTCCCCCATCACCTTTTGCAAGAACTGGACCTGATAAACTGACCATAATTCAATCTAAATCTAAGAATTGCAGTCAAATGAGTCTCATAAGTGGTGCTGTGTTGTGACATCTCGTTACTGATGGTGCATTTAAATACCAGCAGAGGTATTGTCTACCCACAATCCTTCACTCCCAATCAATTCGCTGACACGACTAATCAAGGAGAGAATTATGCAGCCAGGTTAGTAAACACTTTGGGAGAAGTCAACATCACAGTCATCAGAATGCAGTTATATAATTGGCTGATTTCATTGGCAGCTCAGGCTGATTAAACTTTAACTTCTATCTGCTCTCACGAGGAGTCTATTGCACATTGTTATCTCTGTAGTCACCCCATGGAAAAGGTCTTCAAATCTTTAGATATTTTGTTACAGTTTTGTACACTGTTACTTAGATGGGTCGTGTTATGTTGAAGGCCAATTAGCGGCATGTATTGGCTCTAAAAGAGCGCTGGCAATCAGCACTTTGATATCCAAGTTTTCAAAACAACACGAGACAACTAACAGGACTCTGAAGAGGCCAACTCGTCTGTGCCAAACCGCAGGGGCAAAAGAGTGGAGAAAGCTGCAAATCATTGAATACGCCAAGAGGGAAACTCATGACAAAATCCAACAAATGACATCAACTAGAAGGAGTAGTGATCACTTAAAGAAAATACAAATTACTAACACATAATTTATCAATCTGGTCTGTTGTCTGAAGGTCAAATTGTTCACCCTGTCTTTGTACTATAACAATGCTTTATTTAAATGATTCTCATGCGGATCAAAAGACCTTTTGTTGAGGAATATGATGTGGAAATTTGATGCCAATCTCCTCCATTAAAAGGTCCATCACTGTAATGAGCCAGGGGCATGAAAAGAAAATGAGCTCTGAGAGAGGAGGGGAGTGTTATGTCAAGACTGAGAGCTCTTATTGTCCGTTTCTTATGATGATGGAATAATTATGCTGCTCAAACCGGGATACCACACACACACGCACACGCACACAGTATGTTTAACCAATCCATAACCAGCGGGCAACACTTTATAGAATATCACAGCATGTGGCAATAACCGCAATGATGCGACAAACCTTTGATGAAAGATTAATTGTTTACTTTTTGGGTCTGTTCCTGTTTTTTCCCCCCACAATTCATTAACTATTGAGTGAATCAGGAAGAAAGAGAGTTGGGGGGCCGGGAAGGGGTGGAGTGGGGGTGGGGGGGTCATAATATTCACTGACTGACTGAAATATAGAAAGAATCTGACTCCATAATTATGCTGAAAGACAAAGTGTTGCAGCTTTTATCCTGGTGTCCTCTATACCTTCTACGATGAACTCGTGCATCAGAAACCTCCCCGTCTCCCCGTGCCTGAGAAGTGGTACGTATGAATTATGAATGTGTGAAGAGTAAGGGCGTCTTTTTATTTTTTATTTTATTTGCAATTTACGGGGGCCCCAAATCTTTTGCAGCTATAAATTATTCATATATTCAAATGAATCTGACTTTGAGGACATTTTTTTCCTCCTTTCTTCTGCTCTTTCATGAATTTAGAGTGTACCCTTCAGAGGGATTGGGCAAAATTGCCAAGACCTTTAGGAAAGTGGTAAAGGTTTTAGTAGAATGGTGATTTCGGTTGACTTTTAGGGTGTCTTGTTCTGACGTGTTCTTGTGCATGGGTATTGTCGTTTTTGCCTGTTTTTGAGACAGTGTTCGATATCATATTTCCATCTCTCTCTCTCATTGTTATTCTGGACAAGTACTCGCCTGTCAGGCTGCTGTCCTCTGTGTGTGTGTGTGTGTGTGTGTGTGTGTGTGTGTGTGTGTGTGTGTGTGTTTGTGTGTTTGTGTGTGTGTGTGTGTGTGTGTCGCTGTTATGCCTCAGTATGTTTTCTCTGCTCCATGCCCTCAGATCTGTGGAGCTCATTTTGATTGGCATGACGCTGCCGTGGACTGTAGTCTGTGCATATTTTTTGGGCTGATGTCTGATCTTGAGAATCTTTGAAAACCAAACTGAACATCGCATCTCGGAGACGTGGACAAAACAGATTATATTTGAACTGTCTCTCCGAGATTAGGGATGCGAGGACACTTTCTCCTGCAATAAGGAGAAGACAAGTGAAACACTCAGCCTTCATTACATTTCGCTCATGTGTGCCTCCCTCTCAGTGGGGTGCTTTGCAAATTGGATCGGATTACCAGAGAGATGTAAAGCGTATCTACCAGTGCAGCTAAATACCCTGAACTTCTAAACATATTTGAAAAACGGATATCTTGACACTTTCCTATCTGTTATCTAAGAGTTTAAAGTTAGCAGAATGAGCTTGTCAAATCCCTAACCACACACACACACACACACACACTTTAGCCCAAAATAGTCTGCAAGTGCAGTTGCACCCCCCTCATGCTGCATGCCCCCCCCCCCTCATTAACATGCAGTGCAGAGACTGGTGTCCTCACAAGGGCAGCGCTTGGATGGCATGGAGTCCGAACAAGCTGGGATATCAGGGAATGACACGGAATTGGCGGCCACGCCTTTTGGGATTAGTGACAAAAGCCAGCTGAGGCCAATGCTCTTATCTCCATCCTTCAGTCCTCTTGCTCGCTCTCTCTCTCAAACACACAGTCACACGGGCAACACAAACACACACAAGAATACTTGCGTTTGCACAGAGACAAGCACGTGTACTCACGCAGACACGATCAGCATTGACAAACATATTCCCTCTTAAGGAAAATAAAGAATAGTGTGAGTGTAACGATTCCGTGTGATAGGTTTAGAAATGCTCTTGCTTGGTCTGAAACGGTCTGTGATTAGTAAATGGGAGGTCAGGGGAAATGATTATTGGAATAATTAAATAAGCTGCGATGTTCCCTTTCTCTGTTCTTGGTTTCTCCCTCGTCGTTGTCAACACCAGCGAAACTGCCTGCAGCATCATCATTAAAAATATTTATCAACAGCATTTTCTTTTTTTTCCTTTTGGGTCAGTCAGATTGAGAAAATATTCACAAACGGATATATGCTCATCAGATGAATCCCAGGCCTCTTCACATAACTGTCACATTTTCGTCAGAAGTACACATGAATATGTGATGTTAGTGAAAAGCTGGATTCTGATGTGAAATAAAGTCATCTCCCTCTCATATCTACTCTCTCTGTTCTCCACTGCTGCTAGTCCCCTCTGGTGCCTGTGTCAGCGGGCAGATGGTGGCAGACAGAGTCGTCTGTGGAAGAAGAGGCGCCTTTTCCCCTTCACAGAGCAGGGACAGGTGTCATCTGCCACGCAATTAACATCTTCATGAATCTCATTAAGGCGCTAACAAGCTCCAATATGAAATTCAGGGTCATGCACAAAACTTATTTTAGATCAGAAGAGGAGACTGAACCTTATTTGGAGTGTTTTCTGCACCAAAATCTGCTACATACACTTACAGTCATTTTTACAAATCAAAGTTAAAGCACTGGGTTGTTCACCCAAATTACAAGAACACATCATTCTGGAAACAATGGGTCAACCATTTTGGTCCAGACTGAAGTATCTCAGTCTAAATTATGTGATGGATTTCAATGGAGTTTTGACCATGGGCCCCCAGAGGATTAATTCATCGACTATGGTGATCCTCTAACTTTCATCTTGTGCCACCAGCAGGTTGGCATTTGTGGATGAGATTAAGTATCTTGAGAATTATTGGACGGATTGCCATGCTATTTGCCCCTAGAGGATAAATTATACTGACTTTGGTGTTCCCTAGACCTTGCATTTAGCGCCATCATCTGGTCAAGTTTTAATTTTGTCCAGTATTTATGACAAAATTCCTGAAAAACAAATCAGATTCCCATCAGCCTCAGCTATACTTTGTGTGTATTGCTAATCAGCATGTCGCAATGCTAACCTGCTAAAGTAAGATGCTGAACACAGTATTCTAAACATTATGTCTGCATGCAAAATCTACATGCTGATGTTGACATTAGCTCAAAGCACCACTGTGCCTGAGTACAGCCTCACAGAGCCGCTAGGATTGTTGAAATATAATCAATGTTATCAGCACCACAAACTAATTACACCCAAACTAACTGCATTGCTAGATACCTCTAGCTGAGTGAGAACATTTTTCTTTTATTTGAGTGAACTGACCCTTTAATGAGGAGTCCATACTGCTGGGTCATCCTATGCTTTTTGCTCACAAAACAGTTTGAGAATCAATATTTTGTTGATTGAAAAAAAAAAAGTATTGGAAAGCATTTTGGGGAAAATGATCTCGTTTCATTTGAAAAGCGCTTGAGCTTATGTTCATTTTCAATTAGTAGTAAAAGATTTGTGCACTTTACACACAGCACGTGCACTAAGCGGCTGCTAACAGACATACAGTCTAGAGGGGAGATCAGAGGGAGACAAAGAGAGGGGAGTGAAAATCCAAGACGAACAGAGGCGAGGAGAGCTGTGCTGGGAAATTGAGAGGTGTTAAAGGCTGTTTCTTTCTCTCTCGTTCATCGCGTCGGGTTCGGGGTCTCGTCTGCGCAGCTCAGCCTGCCAGCTCAACGGCGGCCGGTTGTTGCTCACCGCTGGATACTGTCTACTGACGCAGCTCGCGGAGAGCAGAGAGCAAGGCCGTGTCCCTCACACAAACACCGGGGAGGGCTGACTGTGCATCGTGTGTGTGGGAGGGTGTGCATGTAGTGACAAATACTGATTTATTGGTCCATTATCAAACCATTTATCCGACTGTAGGCCTATTGATCCAGCTATTGGTCTGCCCGTTAATTTCAGAATAGCAGAATAGGTTTGACTGTGAAGGTGATCATTATTCGAAGGTGACGAGCCGGAGGGCGGATAAATAGGCACTCGCCGCAGAGTGAGGGGATGGTATAAGAGCGCGCCCCCCCCCCCCCCCCTTCTTTCCTCTTCACCACTTCTCAAGTCAAAAAGAGAAGTACAATCC